>OMNS01079694.1:22843-37638 GCA_900303225.1 Laemonema laureysi
TAACAAACACAATTATTGCTTGCTGAATTTGCTCATGCTCACCCCCCAAAAATGAATGATGACAGAATATTTATTGAAATTACATCTCTTTATTTTTTTTTTAATTAACAATTATTATTTGTGTTAAAACATTTGTTGTTTTCCTCCAATTATTTAATTTTGACTGACTACAGTTGTGGCGCTGGGTTTTGATCTCTCTGTGAGAAATGCTGCCCAGGGTTCAGCATATCTCACGCATGCGCTCTATGTAATCTCTCCCTTTCATTAGGGAGAGGGGGAGGGGTTCAAAGCTCTGAAAGTGTGTTGGGAGAAAAGCTGAATTCGCCTCAGCTTTTAAATCACGTGACACAGCGTAACAATGCCCCCTAGTGACTCAGCTTTACATATTTCCTAGGATATTACTGTTTCACGCACACGTAGACTGTCACATTAACACCGTAATTAAACATCACATTATTATATTAGAGCGGTTCTTACAAAATATTTTTTACATGCGATGCTAATTTTGACATTTTTTCTGACCGATAACCAACACCTGTTCACCTCATTAACATAATTAACAGTTAACAGATATGAATACATAACCATAAATGTCCTATAAAAAATGGACATTTATGGTTTGACCCCGTAAAAAATGTATATATATTTTTTCATTGGAAAGGAGGGCTGACCCGAATACATACTTTCACATTACATTACATTACAGTCATTTGGCAGATGCTTTTATCCAAAGCGACTTACAATAAGTGCATTCAATATCAGTAGGCAAGACAACTAGTTACCAGAAATCGTAAGAGCATAGACAAGCCTAGACAAGTAGCTAATAGCATAACTAGTGCTAAGGTAAATGTGCAATGAGTTAGCAGCCTATTTTTTAAAGTGAGACAACTAAGAATAGGTTGACATTTCAAGCTTCTGATACATTTGAGTTTTATCATCTAACCCTTGTCGACTGGCTATGTGAAGCATGTGTGAGCATGTGCTCCCAGTATTATTGAATAAAACAGATTATTACTAAGGCTTCTATTACAACTAACTAATGATATCAACTATGAAAGCACTAGCCTGTTAGCATAGTGCTAACAGGCTATCGGATAGTTTAAAGTGCTCCCATTGTCAACAAATAGAAATTATAAAAGTATAAAATCAAAAATGAAGGTCGATGATCGATTTTATTATTGTATCATCTGATCTGAGGTCATGTGTCTTGGACACTCGGGTGAAGAGAGGGGCAGAGCTGTCCACTGATCACCATCTGGTGGTGAGTTGGATTAGGTGGCGGGGGAAACCTTTAGACCGACCTGGTAAACCCAAGCGTATAGTGAGGGTGAACTGGGGACACCTGGAGGAGGATCCTGCCCGGGAGGAATTCAACCACCACCTCCGGCAGAGTTTCTCTGACATCCCTGTGGAGGTTGGGGACATTGAACTAGAATGGTCGGTATTCAAAACCTCCATTGCTGAAGCTGCGGCTGTGAGCTGCGGCCTTAGGGCCCTAGGTGCCTCAAGGGGCGGTAACCCTCGTACATCGTGGTGGACACCGCTGTCAGGGAAGCCGTCCGACTGAAGAAGGAGGTCTTCCGGGATATGCTGTCCCGGAGGACGCCGGAGGCAGTTGCAAGGTACCGACAGGCACAGAGGAGCACGGCTACGGCCGTGATGGAAGCAAAGCAGAGGGTGTGGGAGAAGTTCGGAGAAGATATGGAGAAGGACTTTCGGGGCAGCACCAAGGTATTTCTGGAAGACCAGCCAGCACCTCAGAAGGGGGAAACGGGACCATCCAAGCTGTGTACAGCAAGGGAGGTTCACTGCTAACCGCGACTGAGGAAGTCATCGGCCGGTGGAAGGAGCACTTTGAGGAACTCCTAAACCCAAACAATTCACCCTCTACGCTCGAGGCAGAGCCGGAGGATGATGGGGGATCATGAAACCGGTAATGGGCTGATCCCTAATATATACTGTATATAAGGAGGGATACCGACAATGGGAAGACGATGCTATCATTTTAGTTATTAGTCCTTTGTTAGCAATTATGGAAGAATTACTTAATGGCAAGGGCATATGAGCTGCATATGTACATGACAAAGAAACTGTGAGATTACTAATGGGAAGTCGAGACCCATTCCGTGTAACACACACCCACAGATCCCCACCCCAGGAACATGATTGGTCCAAAACAAATTTGAAGCAAAAGAAAGTTAAATGCCCCATTCATACAGATTTGAGCTTGTTAGCCATCAGACTTTAGAGTCACATCTAAGAGGGTACGGTGGTACAGTGGTTAGCACTGTTGCCTCACAGCAAGAAGGTTGTGGGTTCAAGTGCATGGTGCAGCATGGCATGGCTGGTTCCCGGACCTTTCTGTGTGGAGTTTGCATGTTGTCCCCGTGTTCACTCGGGGTTCCCCCACAAGAAAAACATGCAGAAAAAATAACAGATTGCTCATCAAATCTCAATGTTTTTTTTTTCTGATTACAACATGCCCACATGGTTCTATTTTTCATAGAATGTTCTATGAACACTCTATGATGACACTGAACTACTCCTGACTCTAAAGGTCCTGAATGCCTTCAAATGGAAGGATTTTTTCTTTTTCTTTTGAACTTATTTGATTCAAAAACACATAAAACTGCACTGCAGTCATTACATATAAATATAAATCAGAGAGGACACACATGTTCCTTAGGATAGTCACAGGACTGATTTGTGACACCCACTACAGCCAGGAGGGGTAATAATAATGATGATAATAATAATAATAATAATAATAATAATAATAATAACAATAATAATAATACAGAGAAAAGAAAAAGGAGCAGAGTTTGCCGGATAGGACTTATACATCCTCTATACATCCTCCTTTGTCTCTCTCCCTCTGACCTACCCTTGGTCAGATCATCCGCCACAACAGTCTAAGCATCCACTGTTATGCCGATGACACCCACCTGTACATCAGCACTAAACCATCCACTCAGCTCCCCCCACAGTCCCTTGTCACCTGCCTGCCCAACATAAAAACCTGGATGTCATCTAATCTACTCAAACTAAACAGTAAAACACAGAGCCCATGGTTGTGGCCTTGGGCTCCCAAGGCACTGCTCCGGAAGGTTGAAGATCTTCTCCTGGACGTGGATGGCTGTTCCCTCAGCCCTTCCCCAGAAGTCCGCAACCTGGGTGTCATTCTGGACTCCACCCTCTCATTCCAGTCACACATCAAATCCATCACCAAATCCGCTTTCTACCACCTCAAAAATATTTCCAGACTCTGGCCTTCACTCCCAGACTCTGTGGCAGAGACCCTCATCCATGCCTTCATCACCCCCTGTCTGGATTACTGCAATGGAGTCTTGTCCGGGGTACCCAGCAAAGCCCTGGACAGGCTCCAGTATGTGCAGAACTCAACTGCAAGGGTTATCACCCGCACCAAGTCCTGGCAGAACATCACACCCACCCTCATCCACCTTCACTGGCTCCCGGTCAAGTCCCACATTACCTATAAAATCCTCCTTACCTATAAATCCCTCCATGCCCTGGCCCCACAGTACCTCTCATCTATCAACTCCTTTAAAAAGCTGCTGAAAACCTTCCTCTTCATGGAGGCCTATTGTCATGCTGTGTCATGCATCGTCAAGTCCTATCCGGCAAACTCTGCTCCTTTTTCTTTTCTCTGTATTATTATTATTATTATTATTATTATTATTATTACCCCTCCTGGCTATAGTGGGTGTCACAAATCAGTCCTGTGACTATCCTAAGGAACATGTGTGTCCTCTCTGATTTATATGTATAATTAATGACTGCAGTGCAGTTTTATGTTTTTGAATCAAATAAGTTCAAAAGAAAAAGAAAAAATCTTTCCATTTGAAGGCATTCAGGACCTTTAGAGTCAGGAGTAGTTCAGTGTCATCATAGAGTGTTCATAGAACATTCTATGAAAAATAGAACCATGTTGGCATGTTGTAATCAGAGAAAAACAACATTGAGCTTTTCTTCATCTGCTCCTGTTTAGCTACTGTATCCGCTCTACGCTTTAGTCTTCAGCACACAAAGAAATCACACCAGGACCCGTGAGCCCAAGCAGCGTGACACTCTTTTAGCTTATAGCTGCCATCTACCTGTTTGAAAAGGTAGGGACATGCTGTGATGCTTTCCTTGGATGGGCAGTTATTTCTTAAAGCCCATAGCTTGGGCTTTCACTCTCTCCTCTCTCACTCTCTCCTCTTTCTATGACCAGGCGTCAGGTGTGGGGCATGAGGATTTAAAACAAAGCCACATGGATACACTAGATTACATGTGAGTGTGAGCTTGGTGTGCTGTGTTATGGAGGACGGAAAAAAAAGCCTAAATTATCAAATAAATGTGCAACCTTTTTAAACCGTGACTTTTTGTGTCTTGAAAAGAAAACAAATGTTAACTGTTACAGAAGTGTTCAAAGTGCCTGCAAGAGACCTCAAAGAGCCTGAGCTTCATTCAAGTTTCGGAAAACTATAGGGTCGATCTCCATGTCCGGACAAGCATTTTCAGCCATGTCACCCAAAACTCTTAGCTTTCAGTGTACATCCATCGCTAGTTGGGTATGGTAGAGCTTCTCCTTGTCATTCCTGAAGTGCATTGGCTAGTAGTGGGGAGCGAGTACAATCGATCTGTAAACTCTCATATAGATGAACCAATGGCTGTTAAGTGACATCATCAAAACACAGGCCCCTTATTTCTTAATTTATTTTGGATTTTGGCTGTTTCGGTCCTCCGATGGGCTCTAGTTCTAAACCTCTTTTCATCACCTTGGTCTAGACTAGTGCTGTACTCTTTAAGCTTGCAGCAAGACTACCATGGTCTGCTCTCCTGGAGCAGATTCTTTCAAAAGAGCTTGATGTTATTCAGGCAGATCTTGCAAGAAACCACAGGTTGCTTGTTTATTGCTGTCTGGTTTCACGTTCTTGGGCTATAGAATCAGGCAAGGAAATTATAATTTTACTGTAGCTACGCATGTCATTTTCATGTAGAACTGTGCAGACACTTGTGGGTTGGGATGGCAAAGGAAAGTTAAGGAAGTTACCTGACCTGACAGGAGGTGCTCCAGCATCAACAGAAGGCGCTCCAATGTTGCTAACATTAACATGTAGGCCTTTGTATTTCCACAGTCTTGAGCAACCCCTGCTTCCTAAACAAATGGATCAGCTGCAAAGGGAACCAGAGGAATAGCAGGGCACAGAAAAAGAGAAACTAGAAGAAATTTGAAGAAATTTGAAAATTTGCTTTAAAAAGAAACTGAGCTAGAAAGGCTGAAAGCACACATTAGCACACTTACAAATACAACTCTCACACCTGACCTCCTTCAATACAGCAAAATCCTCCACATTTCTAAATACAGCACTGGGTTAATGTATGAACGATTTAACCAAATGTGCCATAACCATTTATGTTTTAAATTCCTGAATTCACAATGTGGTTTTTTTAGGATTGCCATTTCGGGGCATTGATTGCTTTCATTATTCAGATTGCTTTCATTATTCACCAAGGGTTGTTCTTTTCAGAAAATTATGTTCGGCATTCTGGTTGATGTCATCCACGGACCTGACATGGCTCATGACAAAGCTGCAGGCCTGCTACTCGGTCATAAAAAAATGTCATTATTTCTTTCCTCTGACATACGGTCTGTTGTGCTCTATATGTGCTGATGAAATTCGTCCAGACACATGGAAGTCATCACTAATGCTCCAGCTCCTGCTGACGCCTTTGCCCTGCGTTCGTTCTTAGGCCTGCTGTCCTGGTATTCAAGTTCCTACTGAACTATGCAACAGTAGTGGAGACGATGTACATTTGCATCAGACAAACAGTTCCAGTGGACTGCTAAAGCACAGAAGAGTTTCGAGGATGTAGAAGAACATACCTTGCATAGCTCAGCTCTTTCACTTTTTGACCCTGCACTACCAACCATAGTCTCTAGGGACGCCTCTGACTATGGTCTGGGAGCTGCCGTTTCCAATATCTGTGCTGACAAGTACTCGATGGTTGAAAAGGAGGCACTTGCTTGTGTATGGGCTGTAGAAAAATGGCGTACCTGGGGCCGTCGGTTCAGCCTCTGACCAGACCACCAGGCCCCGACTACCCTGCTTACCACCAAGGCTATAGGCCGCGCTGGTATGCGTATTGCTCGATGATCTACCCGACTACTTGCTTTTCACTACCAACGTACCAATCTGGTTCACAAAATGTTTTGGCAGATTGTATGTCATGCCTGCCGCTACCTGCTCAAAGCCCTACAAACAATCCGAAGCCTGAGTTTGTTGCCCTCCTTTCAACAGCCTGCAGCTTCCTGTCTCAAGCGGATTTTGAGTTAGCTAGCACTAATTGCTCAGAACTGACAAAACTCAATAACAAAACACAAGGTTGGCCTCCTTTCCCAGCTGGGTTAAATCCTGATGTATTCCCATTCTACAAACTGTATGGAATTTGCTGTAAAGGACAGTTAAGTATTCCA
This sequence comes from Laemonema laureysi, assembly GCA_900303225.1. Lineage (NCBI taxonomy): Eukaryota > Metazoa > Chordata > Actinopteri > Gadiformes > Moridae > Laemonema > Laemonema laureysi. The sequence goes on from OMNS01079694.1 coordinate 29,325, forward strand.
TGACTCATGTCCGTTTTTCTCCACTCTACAATGATAACCATCGCTCACAACAATCATCAAGGAGTGGTGAGAACAAAACAGAGCCTCTGCGACCTTTACTGGTGGCCTAAAACGGATGTGTTAGTCTTTTACCGGGATCAGGTGAAGAGGAAGAATCGAAGACAGGCTGAGTCGGCCACAGGAGATCCAAACGGTAAGTGCGGGAGAGTCTTTTTTAGGATAAGCCAAAAAACGATCTGGCAATGGGTGTCTTTATAGTGGTAGAGTGAATGGGAAACAGGTGTGTCATTGTCCTGATTGCGGGAAAGCAGAGTGGAGCAGGGGCGTGGTAGAATCAATGAATGCTGAATGGAGGGAAACTAGGAAGTGCAGAAGATGACACTCTGCCAGACTGTAAATATGCAATCACACTTGTGACTACAGTAAATGGCCAGAAGTTACTGCGGCTAATGTGACTGACCTTCCTGTCTACGCTGTTCAGTCGCCATGGTAACCTGCTTAATATAGTTACATTTTTTACATTACATTACAGTCATTTGGCAGACGCTTTTATCCAAAGTGACATGCTAGGAGGAGGGGTCAGGGTCAGGGTAGTGCTTCTTGAAGAGGTGGGTTTTCAGCCTGCGGCAAAAGATGGGCAGTGACTCGGCTGTCCTGACCTCAGTGGGGAGTTCATTCCACCACTGCGGGGCCAGGACAGAGAAGAGCCGTGACCGTGTAGATCGGCCGCAGGGACCTCTATGCGACGGGGCAACCAGTCGCCTCGAGGAAGCAGAGCGAAGTGGTCGGGCAGGGGTGTAAGGCTTGACCATAGCCTGGAGGTAAGAAGGAGCTGTTCCTTTCACTGCCCTATAGGCTAGCACCGTCTAGCACCATATAGTAACTGATAATGGTCCACAGTTTACATCTGCTGCATTCACTTCTTTCCTGAACAAACGACAAATCAAGCATTATCATTCCTCTGTGTACCATCTAGCTGCAGAAACCTACTGTTACTGAATTTCTGTACCGTGCTACCCCCATGTCACAATCGCCTTTTGAACTGCTTCATGCACACCAAATTCAACATCATGACTCCCTTCCATCATTTCCTGATGCTCAGGTATGCGACTGAGTTGCACACCAGCAGCATAAGAGGAAATCTTATGCCAACAATTGAATCTGTTTGGCATATTGATAATATAATATCATGGGCAGCCTTTCTAATTGAAGACATTGCTGAACTATTGATCCCTTTGACTCCCTTTGACATTGTTAGGAAGGGTTCGGTCTGGAAGATAAAAACGGCAACCTGTTAGTGCCATTTGCAAAAATCAGACCAAACATTACAGTCACACAGTGGGAGACAGGCAAGTGGCAGTACATTAAACGTGTGCAGGATTCTGAAACATGAGGAGAGGCTAGTTTTTGATAGATCAGGTACACAAAAGACGGACTAGGGAATACATTAAAAAAACGAATTGTTCACAGGAGTGCTAAAAATAGAAAATGACACAAACATGGGAGCCAACCAGACAAAAGCGACATGGACAACATACAAAACACCTTTGGAGCAGATCAATGAGGTCCCATACAAAGGAATTACAGGACCGGCTACCCCAGCTGACCCAGCAACAACGTTTGCAGAACAGAGATGTGTGGGAAGAAGAGAAGGACTTTGATGAAGAAAACATCGTCCAGGCTCCACTTCTGATGGTACCTGTGGGAGCCGACTGACAAGCACCCACCAGTTACGTGCCCTGGAAGTATCAAGACATGATCACGCTGACCGATAAGCCATCCACAAAGGAGGAGAAAAGTGAATCAGAAAGATGGAAGAACTTTCAAGCAGACTGGCTTTAGCACTCCACATCAAGTGGGAAAAGATGGATGGACAATTTGTTAGAATCCCTATAACGATAGTGGACGTAGGGACAGCAGCAGCAATTGTTTTAGATCATAGGGATCCAACGACAGGTGACATTTATTGCAAGGGCAATGAAGGTCACTTGCAGTGGTTAGCCCAGGTCCCAGAGGAACTGTGGGCAAAACACAAAACAGCCATTGGGCTAGTAACGTCAGCAACACCCTTAAAACCAAATGTGTGTGTGGGGTGGTGCTGGTAACGGCGACACACAGCAGCAGCAGCAGTTGTGCAGTGTGTGGTGTTTTTAACCAGTTTGACTTGTTTTATCAAGTTTTAAGTTTTAGGTGATCTTGTGTGACAGAAGCAACAACAACTCACCTCAGTATGATGGGCGTTTTGCTCCTTTTGATGCTTTTCTGCCACTTTTTGACTCTGTGAGTACCGGGAGCCTCTCCAGTATGGCTGTGAGTTCCTCCTGCTACTGTGCAACTCCAGTGTGGGCACCGTGGATCCCTCAGCAGACCTTCCCGCAGAGATTATCTGGCCGGGTCGTTCTGTGTGGAACCGGAGCTGGGCATCCAAGCCGACGAGAATGAGGAAAAGGGGGAGACATGGCGGCGTGTGCCAGAGGCTCAAGAGACAGGGCCACCGTCGGATACCCCTTCCCACAGCCATCCTTGCCAACATTCAGTCACTCCGCAACAAAGTTGACGAGCTTCAGGCAAATGTCAAGTTCCTGACTGAGTATAACAACACATGTCTCCTTACTTACTAAACATGGCTTGAGAGAGACTCCTCAGTGACCAGTAAATCACTCGGTGGTGGCGTATGTCTCTATGTCAACAAAAACTGGTGCAACACGATGGTTATTAGGAGACATTGTACCCTTGTATTTATCATGGGAATTCCCACAGTTGTTTGTTACACTTTTATTTATTTTAATTTATTCACCCGAAGGCTAATGTTGACATAGGAACTCAGGCTATGGCTAAGACAGTGCAACGACTTCAAGGGATTGCACAGGTCGTTATGGGTGATTTTAATCATTGTAAACCGGGAAAGTCTCTGTGCAATTTTCACCAGTATGTCCGACACGACTTAAGAAGTAATAATAATAATAATAATAATAAAAATACACTTTATTTGTATAGCACCTTTCATATAAGACATGCAGCTCAGCGTGCTTAACAATAAGGATATTACATGCACGAAGTGTTCCACATAAAAATGAAAATAAAAACATAAATGTTGATAAAAGCAATATAAAGCAATAAAAATGGAAAAGGTCAATAAATGAAATAAAATACATAAAATGTAAATAAAATATATAAAATTACAGAAGGGTGCAGTAGAGAAACATTTTTAAAAGAAGGGCAGTAGTGCAAAGCAAAGTGCAAGAAGTCATTGCTGACTGAAGGCTAAAGTAAAGTCTATCATCTCCTATCGCCTATCTCCTATCGCCTATCTCCAACCTTTAATTGGTGGTTTGAACATTTGTTATTTTTTGGTATCCATGGTGATTCTCTAGCCCCTGGCTGACCTGCCCTAGTAACCCATCGGTTATGCAGAACCCCTTAAATTCCCAACCTGGTGTACCCATGGCGATTCTCTAGCGGTCTCGAGCCCCTGGCTGACCTGCCCTAGTAACCTGTCGGTTATACAGAACTCCTTAAACCTAGTTTCCTACTGTCTATCTCCTCCTACCTACTATTTCCAACCTTCTATTTCCAACCTTCTATCACCTTCCGTCTATTTCCTACCATCTATCTCCTTACTTTCTTACCTCCTCTCTACCACATTCTATCCACATAATAATGAAAATAAAAACATTAAAAACATGAATGACAATAAAAGCAATAAAAATCAAGTGGAAATTAAATAAAATACATACAATTACATAAAGGTACAGTAGAGAAACCTACTTTTTTATCTCCAACCTTTCCTACCGTCTATCTCCTCCTACCTCTAACCGATTTTCTTTCGGCTGTTGCTGGGAGCCTCCAATAAACCAGCAGCAGACAAGCGCAGTGTTATTGGAGGCAAATAGTTAACAAGGGAGTTAGCCATGTAGCCTGGTCCTAGCTCATTAAGGGCTTTGTATACAAGGAGGAGGATCTTAAAGTAAATTCTAAATGTGACAGGAAGCCAGTGCAGGGCAGCTAAAATGGGACTAATGTGCTCTCTCCTCTTGGTTCTGGTTAATAGCCAAGCTGCAGAGTTTTTAATGAGTTTAAGTCTCTCAGTGTTTTTCTTTCGGGAGGCCAGTAAAAAGTGCATTACAGTAATCAAGTCGGTATGAAATGAAGGAATGAATCAGTTTTTCTGCATCTTTTTGATTTATAAATGCTTGCACTTTCACTATGTTTCTAAGGTGGAAAAATGATGTTTTCGTCACCTTGTTAATGTGGGACTTAAATCTGAATCTAAAATAACACCAAGACTTGTAACCTCTGATTTAATCTAGGGAGTTAATGTCCACAGATTATTAAACAGCATTTCTGTTTTTGTCTTAGGGTTAGGGTTAGGGTTGGCGACAAGTTGGATTTCAGTTTTGTCCTCGTTTAACTTTAAGAAATGTTGCCCATCTATTTATTGATTGCCAAGAGACAGGTAGTGATGGAGTTAATAGCTGCAGCATCATTTGGTTCAGCAGAGATGTACAGTTGTGTGTCATCCGCGTAACTATGGAAACGTACATTGTGCCCTCTGATGATGTCACCGAGTGGCAGCATGTATAGTGAGAATAATAATGGACCAAGGCAGCTCCCTTGTGCAACCCCAAAGCAGGTTTCATGTTTAGTAAGAGCAGTTTCAGTGCTGTGGTGTTTTCTAAAGCCTGACTGAAACTCCTCCAGGATATTGTTTTCTTTAAGAAAGGAGTTCATGAGGTGGAGGAATTACATTCAGTGACAGTCTTGCAGAGGTCAGTTAGTGTAATACAGGTAAATGTTCCCATGGTTATAACATTTTTACAGGATTTGCTGAGATCATCTGTGTTTACATCAGCAGCAATACCGGCCCTAACTTAAGTTATTTTGTTGTTGAAGAACAATGTGAGTTCTTCACATTTTGATGCAGAGGACTACGGGGTGGTGGGGGCAGTATTGAGTAGCTGGTCAATGGTGAAGAATAATATTCTAGAGTTCCCAGTGTTCGCTGTAATCATCTTAGAGAAGTAATCCTTTCTTGCCAGACGTATTGCTTTGTTTTCGGCAGTCATGGCTTCCTTGTATATATGACAGTGATCTGTGAGCCTAATTTTCCTCCAGTTTCTTTCAGCTGCCCGACAGATTCTCTTAATATCATTAACACTGTTATTGTTTAACCATGGGGAGATTCTGTCAGTCGACCTCTTTTTAACCTTTAGTTAAAAGGAGCAGCAGTATTCAAAGCAGATGACAAGGCGTTGTTGAATTGTTCAATCATGTCATTTAAAGAGTCATAACTGTATGGCTGATATGATCTGATAATGTTGGAGAACTTTGCTTCAGCCTCGCCATCTAGGAATCCCTTTTTGTCTTGGTTAACATTAGGTTGGCATCAAAGAACACACAGTGATGGTCAGAGATAGATAAGAAGTCTGGATCTTTGTTATGGATCTGTCAAGGGAGCTTGCAAATCCCTTCATAGAGTTCCTCTCGATATGGCTGACCACGATGTTGTGTATTTGGTTCCATCCCATTTATGTTTAATAAAGTGACACAATTGTAGATAAAGTGACATAATTAAGTGACAAAAAAACAGATAAAATGACTTGTGCTTCATGAAGTGTCAATGGTAGTAATAATTAATAGCAGCATTGTATATATTTCTAGCACACACCAGACAGATGGTATGATTAAATAGACTGATGGTATGATATAAGAAACAGTAGTAGCAACAGTCAGTAAGTATGTCAAAAAATAAGTTATGATGAGACATAAGAGATGATGATGGATGAAGATAAAGATAGCAGTGCAATAAATAAGTATCTATATTACAGCAGTATAACAGTAGCATTGGTTAATGGTTACAGACTGTGGTTTCCACTGCTGTTGTACAGTCTGATAGCAGCAGGCACAAAGGAGTGCCGGAAGTGCTCAGTTTTGCACCTGGGTGGAATGAGGTGGTTGCTGAATGAGCTGCCCATCTGCCACAGCTCATCATAGAGGGGGTGAGAAGGGTTATCTAGGCTGGCTTTGATTTTGGCCTTCATCCTCTTCTCTGCCACTGCCTCTAGACTGTCCAGTTTCAGCCCAACCACAGAGCTGGCCTTCTTTACGAGCTTGTTGAGTCTGCTGGCTTCAACAGCCCTGATGCCTCCACCCGAGCACACCACAGCAAAGAATATTATGCTGGCTGCAACAGACTGATAAAAGATCTTCAGGAGCTTGTTGCACACACTGAAGGATCTGAGTCTCCTCAGAAACAACAGACTGCTATGTTCCTTCCTGAAGAGGGTGTTTGTGTTATGGGACCAGTCCAGTTTTTAGTTGATTTGGACTCCAAGGTACTTGTATGAGTCCACCCTCTCCAGGTGATTGCTGCTGCACCATGTGATCTCTCTCTATTAGTCCTCTATACCCCTCCTCATTGTCGTTATTGATGCATCCAACAATGGAGGAGTCATATGAAAACTTTTGGAGGTGACAGGAGCCAGAGTTGTCTGAGGTGTAGAATGTGAAGAGGAAAGGTGCCAAAACAGTTCCTTGAGGTGGGCCGGTGTTGCTAATCATAGTCTCAGAGGTACAGGCATCCACTGTGACATACTGTGGCTGGCCAGTGAGGTAGTTCATCATCTAAGATGCAGTGTTGAGGTGCAGTTGCATTGCCAGAAGCATATCCTTTAGAAGGCAGGGCTGGATGGTGTTGAAAGCACTGGAGAAGTCAAACAACATGACTCTCACAGTGCTTCCCTGCTTCTCCAGGTGTGAAAGGGCCCTATGCGTCAGAAAGATGATGGCATCCTCAATTCCAACATGTGGCTGGTAAGAAAACTGCAGAGTCCAGGAAAGCAGTAAGCACGGTCCTCAGGTGCTGAAGAACTAGCCTCTCAAAGGTTTTCATGACATGCCACAGGTCTGTAGTCATTAAGAGCTTTGGGTCGTCCTTTCTTTGGCACTGCAACAATGCAGGTGGTTTTCCAAAAGTTGGGTACCTTCATCAACCAAAATTGAAGACTCCTGCAAGCCTCCCAGCACACACTTTGAGAACCCCGGGCTGATGTGATTTGGTCCACCAGCTTTGTTTGTACGGACTCTGGAGTGCTCCTTTTCCAACTGGCTGGAAGTAACAGTGTGGCTGGGGGAGGATGGAGGATGCAGTGAGGTGTCATCTGACGAATAGTGTTAGGAAGGAGAGAACTGGAGGGTGAGGAGGGGCTACCTACTGAAGTTGCGAGTGAACTGAGAGGGGGAGAGGGCGAGAGGGCGAGGTAGCCAAGATTCAGCTCAGTAGTAAATCCTGGGTCCCCTTGGACTGTGGATGACAGCTTGTTGCAGCCTGTCATCTGTTTCATCTGAGAGGAGCTGTATGCCCCCTTCATATTGACATGCAAGAGGTCCAGTATTTTATTCTCTCTTGTTGCACAGTTAACATATTGCTTGAAGTTAGTCAGGAGAGAAGATCCCCACTGATCATTATGAGGGTGCTAGGATCCTGTGTTTGAAGTCCCGCAATGACGCTATGGATGTCTTGCGTTGCCACTGCAGCTGATAGCAGAATGTAAACTATCACAGCCATGGCATGCGAAAACTCCTGTGGCAGATACTGCGGTCTCAATCATACCGCCATCAGTTCGTTCGATATCAGGAGTGCAAATACATTCCTTCACAGTTAGATGTCCAGGATGAAACCATTTAGAGTTTGTAAAGACAGCAAGACTGTCACGATCGGGGGGACAGGAATCAAGTGCAGACAAAGAACGTGGGAAATCAAGGGGTTTATTAAATTGTCAATTGCTCTGTGAGCAACACAGAGACAGGGTAAGGACAGGGATCGAGGACGGACGAGTAGACAGACAGGTACAGGCAGGGTTGGGGAACAGACCGGCAGGCAGACAGGTATGAGCAAGGGTAGGGGAACAGACAGGTACAGACTCAAGAGTCTGAGTGGAGCAGGCAAGAGATTGGTCAGGGCAGGCAGGGGTCGTAGGCCGGTGGGTAAGCAGACGGGGAGAATGATCCAAGTCGGCGGGCAGGGTCGTTTGTCAGGGACAGGCAGGGTTCGTACACGGGTAGGCAGATATGAGCAGGCAAGACGAAGCAAGACGTGGCAAGACGAGACTAGACGTGACGATCTGACAAACACAGATCCCAGGAGCAGGGTTTATATAGACCAAACTAATTAGTAAAGAATGGGGAACAGGTGAGATGGGAAAATGGAGGGAAAGGGAAATGGGCGTGGACTTAGGGGAATTGGGACCAACATAAAATTAACCAGCAGAGGGGGGCAAAAACAACGACACAAGGTGGGGATCCTGACAGATGA
>OMNS01079695.1:0-29257 GCA_900303225.1 Laemonema laureysi
AGGAGGGGAGGTGTTTCCAGGTGCTCACGAAGGCGGTGGGGATGAGCGAGTACGGCACAGTGGTGATGCTGTTCCACGCGTCCAACGTGGGGTCGTAACAGTCGAGGGTCTTGCACCGCTGCGTCCCAAAGTAGCCGCCCACGACGTACAGCTTGTTCCCGGACGCCACGGCCTGGCAGCTCATGCGCTTGGCCGTCACGTCGCCCACCTTGGTCCACTGGTAGCTGTCGCTGCTAAACTTGTAGGCCGAGCACGCGGAGAACTCCGTGTCTCCGCCCATGACGAAGATCTGGTTGCCCAGTACGGCGGCGGCCGTGTAGCGCCACGGTTGTGGGCAGGAGGCCGGCACGGTCCACCGGTTCTCCAGGGGGTCATAGCACTGCACCTTGGGCAGCTTGTCGTGGGTGACGCTGGTCCCGCCGAAGGCAAACAGTTTGAGTTTGACACTGACCACCGCGGCGTTGCTCACACCCTCCCTCAGGGGGGCCACCATCGTCCACTTGTTGGTCAGCGGGTCGAACTGCTCCACTTGTTTGAGGGACACGGACGGGGAGGCCGGGAGGCAGCCTGTGGCGGCCGTGTGACCGCCCACCACGTACAAGCAGTGTTTCAGTTCCGTGGAGCCGTGGCCAAACCGGGCGATGAGCATGGGCGCCGCCTTGGACCACTCCTCCTGCACTGTGTCGTACACCCACACGTCTTTGGACACGCCGTTCTCCGAGCCCCGGCCACCCGTGATGTACACCTTGCAGCCGATGGCGCAGGCGCTGAACTCCTTCCTGGGGCTGGGTATGTCGGCCTTGGGGATGATCTCTTTGGCTTTCTGGTCCACCAGGTATAGCTTGTCGCACATGAAGGTCTGCCCTCCCAGCAGAAAAAGTGCATGGCTGGTCTTCCTTGGACGGGCACACGGGCTGTTGACCACGCCGTCGTTCTGCAAGATCTTCAGCTTGCAGCAGATGGCCTCGTCCACCAGCTCCTTGCTCTTGGTCTGGGTGTTTATCAGTTCTTCCGTGGAGACATTTTCCATGAGGAAGATGGCGGGCAGGAGAGCCAGACGCACTGTTTTCAGCAGTTCTGGCAAGTGGGGGTGCCTCCCTTGCAGGTCATAGGTGACCCAGTTAAGTGCGGCCTCGTAAACAAGTTTCTCATCTTCTGTCTCCAGCTCCTCGTGGGATAAAAGTTGCACAACCATGTCTTTGGGCAGTTGGAGAAAATCCTCTGTCTTGCAAATGGCAGGGAAGTTGCTCAGGCACATGCTCCAAGAGAGCTCGGAAAGCTTGGTGCACTGGTGGGCGTCGGACAGCAGCAGCATGCCAAGGCAGTTGGTCGGGTGAAGGTTCCTCTCTAGGAACTCGGCGCATGCATCCCTGATGTCCTGGAACTCCAGCATGTCCCCGGCCTCCAGCAGAGACTCAGCGTTCTCCTCGTTGATGACCACGCGCGAGGAGTACGCGTAGTCCAGCAGCAACTCCAATACCTCGGGGTGGATGGAGTCTCGGAAGTCCACCTCTCTGGCCTGGCTCTCCCTCAGCCCTCCGCTGAACATGGCCTCGAAGTAACGGCTGCAGGCGGCCAACACCGCACGGTGGCAGGGGAAGGAACGGGTCCCGGCGTGCAGCAGGACGTCGGTGAACAGCTTCTGCTGCCGCAGCGAGTTGAGGTGCATTAGCACGCTGTCGGCGTAAGAGGATTTGTGGAAAAGGTAGATGTTCATGGAGCCCGTGCTACCACGCGACTTGCGGTTTTCGTGGACGCACACGGACATTTTCATTGAATCCTGAAAAAAGCAAACGCAACAGAAATAATTAGATTTATTTTATATATTTGCTGGAATTTGATTTTCACATGCACAACTACAGGTTTTTAATATGTATTAGTAAACATATATAATACATGAAAGTGGGGAGAAATTATTTCTCAATTTTTCTCTTGTGATACAAATGTGTTTTTTTGTGCTTCGGGAAGTTAGCCTTAAGCTAAGGTCCTTTCTTTTCTTTATACACCAGGACTTACAAAAAATACCTGCTCTCTAGACCACTGCAAAAAAAAGTAATTACTTTTGCCTTATAGCTCTTAGCAAAACTGCCTAGTGTGGTTGGGGCTTCCCTGCTCTCTTCGTCTTCAGAAGTAACATTTCATTGTTCTTGCTCTGAGGGCATTCATGGTGAACATGTCAGAGATTCTGGGTCTTTAAATCAGCAACCATGACAAACATACAAAAAACATACAATAACAGGGGACTCACATTACGTAACATAATTTACATTAACCCAATGACGTGACCTGTCTTAGCACCATAACAAACTATATTAGGCTAAGTATTCATTTGTACTTGTTTTCAGCCCCATAACATGTTTTGAATGTCATGTTGAACCCTGAATGCACATGGCTCTCTGCATGATGAGATGACCAAGCTTCTTGTGTGTCATGATCATTTCATGTGTATATTGGTAGACATTATTCGTCATAATCCTGGACTTGGACTCTAGTATCTTAATATAGGATCTAAATCTAGTGAAATCTAGTGAAATCTGTTTTCAGTATAAAAACAGTATTGGAACTATTTACCAACAATACCCTATGCCCTAATTAGCATGATCATGATCATTTTCGAGATTCACTTATCAAGTTATGTATGCATGGTCGTATTACCGCTGTCGTCCTATTCTGAAGACCCTTTATTTTATTTTAGCACCTACTTAGTACTTAAGGTCATCCACGTATGACATTCAATGCATCACCTGCAACAACAGCAGCCTATCCTCAAACAAACTGTTTAAAAATACAATGTATGGAATTGGAATTCAAGTATTCCACTTAATAACGTGATTTGCCGCGTGGTCAGGGCAAGAATAATGAATTCGTTTATTATACAAATTTCCCCAAGCTACTTATTCAACATTATGTTAAATATAATGTATTGATGTACAATTTGTTAGTAGGCCTGCTATAGCCATTAAACTCGTCTTGAGTATCACAATCATTACCTAATTGCCCCCAGTGAAAGATAGAAGTAGATATAGCCTAACCACAGGGACGAACGGCTATTCACTATGCAGTAGGCTACACACTCCGCCTCTCGATTGTGTCGACTAAATCTGTTTTAAATCATTGCCAGGTGTTCATGGTTGACCATGGATACAGGAAGAGATGCAGAGGGGAGAGTCTTTAAACGTAAACACCCCAACCCAATTGAGTGGGTATGTTACTAGGAAGAAAAAAACAGCATACACTTGGGAGAACAAAACATCGACAATCTTGTGCGACTAAATAGACTGAAATTGATTCCGAAATAGTCTTACAATGTCATGCAACCGATACATGATTGTATTCCCAAACCATCTGTCAAATCTCTAGGGGTGAAGTTAATTGTGTTAAAACCAAAGATGTGGCGCAAACGACGTGTTCTTGATCAAATCAGGAACGCTATAATACCATAGCAATCCGCGTGTCACACCTGATTGCCTGCATTAATGTATGAGAGATTTAAGATGTGCTTGAAGAGCATACTTGGCTGTAAACAGAAAAAAACGGAATCTTTACCATGGATCGCAAAAGCAGCATAGATGATGATTAAACAATATTAACCCTCAGACGAATATAACTAGTCCTATTAAGTTGACCTAAACCTTGAACAAACCTTAACGAGGCCTTACATATTGGATTAGACTACAGGTATTCATTGGCTTGTTTTGTAAAAAATATAATAAAATAAATAAGACAACCCACGCCTGTAATGCTGAATGGCCTGAATTGATCTAAATCAATTAAGTAGGCTAGGCGTTGTTGGTGATTCGGTGTCAGTCATACCTCTTTGGGTGAAAGTAGGAGTTCAATTCTGTCCGTTTTATCCCTCGAACATGCCACCTCTGGAAGAGCCACGATGCTGGTTCCGAGCACGCTTTTTTGCGCTTGCGAATAATCCTTAAATGTTTCCGATGTAGTGACAAAATTAACGACCAATCGCATAAATTAGCCTAGACATATAGGTTATCGCCTATTTTACAATTCACAAGTTCGCCCAGACAGATAGACGAAAACAGGCTGGTGAAAATGACCTGCAAGCTCCTCTGTTGCTGCTCTGCCTCCGTCTGAACGGCTAGAGTGTGTGGTTCGTGGTGTAGCCTTGTGCGGATCAATGGGTGTGTTTACAAAGGAAAGAGGAGGAACGTTGCTTTCTGAAGCAAGTAGAGGAAATACTTGGGAGGCCGACTTTTCGGACGGTTTGAGTTGAAACATACATTAGGCTAGATACAATAGGCCAAAAACAGCAACAACAACAATTGCAATTGAAGGTTTAACTGCAATGCTTCTCAATGTAAATGAGGAGTTGATGAAATATTGATAAACGATTAAATCCCCCTGTAGTATAAATTATATCGTCTATACATTGTAGGCTTATTAATCAGAGAAAAGTGGGCCTTTACTAATTCCCTATGTAGCAGGACTATTGTAAATAGTAAAATAGTAAATAATATTAATCTAACAGTGCATGCCTGTATTGTACAGTATTTAGTCAAATACGTGCGTGGGGCGTATAAATAATACGTCTTAAATGACAATAGAGCCACCTAGTGGACATATACGTTTGCCACGGTTTTGATAGTTGGGGTTGAGGATTCATAAAAAACGTTTCTTCGCCACGCCCTCGACAGGATTCGACGCTAATTGTGAGTCAGAATTTAGAAACTCTACGCCAAGCTATGTAGCCACTATCAGAAAAACATGTATTTCCATATTGTTTCCACCCCAATTGTAGCCGGTCATGGCTATGCAAGATGCCATATGTAACATTTCGACTCCAGTTTGCGTTCATAGATTCATAGATTGCTGTTCATAGTTTAAAAAAAACCCCGGATAAAACAAAACACTTACATGTATTGTACTACATGAGTGGCGATTGGGATTTGGACTTTATTTAATACTGAGCGTAAATGCCCAGCTCTCCGAGGTGTCGTGAACGCATCGCCGGGTCGTATATTCTTCCGCTTAGCTAAATCCCACCCACTTTCTAACAACGTTTGATGTGCGGCGGCGACCGTGGTGTTATTTTCACTTCATTCTCATGGGCTTGCCAACATGTCAGCTGTACTGAATTTCGTCACGCTGTTGCTTTTGGTTGCTGTATGTCAGGGCTTTCAATACAATGACATTTACAGCGAAACCGTGAGCGTCGACGAAGGATCAAAATATGGTTCTCTCTGGCCTCTGCCACAGCAAGTGAGTTTGTCTGATGTTTCATTTAAACTGACGAGTTCTAGCTTCAGGGTGGTTGACGCCAAGGAATCGTCTGCGGGTCCCAGCTGCAGCATTCTTCAAAATGCATATAGAAGGTAAGACATTGTATGTAGTTTATGGGGCTGTGTGTAGTTTCGTGTGTTGATATAGTCCTCTCGCCGCCCGGTATTTTGGGGTTGCACACATTAATAGTATAATGCTGCTCTACCATTCTCTGCAGATATTATGAATACATGTTTGGCAATGCAAGGAAGACCGGACATTTCAAAAGGAAAGCTGCGCCGTCAGAGTTGTCAGAATTGCAGGTGTGGATAACATCACCCGACTCTGATTGTGACGGTTATCCCAGTGCGACCTCAGATGAATCATGTGAGTGACTTCCTCGTTGTTGTTTAATTACAGAGTAAGCATCTAGGCTTGTGGTCTGCAAAAAGTTCCAAACCTTCTTTTGCTGCATTATTTCACCATATAATCATGACAGCAGAATTCTTAGTGACATTGTCGTGAAAGTAACATTATCCAGTAACATTGTTAATCTGTTGACTGGTCTCTGTTCAGATGAGCTGACCGTCGACCAGCCATATGCAATCCTGAAAGCACAGAAGGTGTGGGGTGCTCTCCGAGGTAGGTTTTTCCATTCTTCCTGGTTTTAAATATGGATCGTACAAACCAGACACACACTAGGCCCACATAAACCTGACCACTGGCGACTGTATACTTTGGCCCCAAAATGACTCATGACATGGCCTCGCACTTTGACCTTAAATGGATAACGAAGCAACATGTATTTAACAGGTCTTGAAACGTTCAGCCAGTTGATGTATGAAGATGAATATGGGGCAGTAAGTCTAAATCTAACATTTTGATATATTTAGTTAAAAAGTAAACTAATCCTCCCTTGTGCTCCATTTCTATTTATTTGCATACATATTCACATAAGGCCAATGTAACAAATCTTTTTTTGTTTAAATTCAATATTGAAAAGCAGCAACGTATGCGAGGGAATTGGTTTTGACTCCCATTTTGTATACCTTTTTAGAAAAGCATCAACTCAACGAAAATCGTTGACTTCCCAAGATTTCAACACCGAGGTATCTTACTGGATACCTCTCGTCACTTCTTGCCTATTAAAGTCATCTTGGCTAATCTGGTATGTCCAACCGTAGACATTTTACCCAGTCAGTTCCATTTCATTTTTTGCATTCAATGTTTCAGTGTGTGCATTCGTCTTATTTTTTTTCTTCTACTGCACATACTTTTCACAGGAAGCGATGGCCATGAACAAGATCAACGTTTTCCACTGGCACATTGTGGACGACCAGTCCTTCCCCTACCTCAGTCGAACTTTTCCCCAGCTGAGCCAGAAGGTCCGTGTCATTACAGGCTGTTTCACAAAGACGTACGATGACTAGATCAGTCTACAAGTTGGTACAGTCCACCGGGGTAGGCTGGTCGAACCGATCTAGTCATCGTACATCCGGGTGGACGCTCCCACTTCTGTGTGATGGCGTTTTAGTAGACACGTGACAATTTTGAAACGGCTTGTAACGGCTAATCACACTCACACCTGGTGGTGAAATAGGAAACATTTAGAACGTTCTGCTTTACATGACTTGCAGCTAATGGGTTTTGTGTTTTTTTTAGGGCGCCTACCACCCGTACACCCACGTGTACACGCCTGCCGACGTGAAGATGATCATCGAGTTCGCCCGTTTGAGGGGCATCCGCGTTGTTCCCGAGTTTGACACGCCGGGACACACGCAGTCCTGGGGCAAAGGTTGGTTATTGAATTGCTCTTGGAGACTCTGCTCCGGTCTTGCAACATTGTCACAATCATACATTAAAAAAAAATAAAAATAAACGTTACGAATCAAGGTTGTGTGCTTTTTGTATTTCAAAAGTTTAAAGTGGCCATTGCGCTTGTAGTAGTAGTAGTAGTAGTAGTAGTTACAGTATTAGTAGTAGCTACACGCCACGTAAGTGACTTCTCTGGGCTCTTCCAACCACAGGACATGTGATAGGTGTTGTGAAGAAACCCGGGGTTTATCGTAGACTTTGTAATGTTTTCACAGGTGAAAAATGCTGACACGTCCGCGCTCCTCTTGAATGTGTGTGTGTGTGTGTGTATGTGGCGGTGGCTGGTTTAACCTGTGTGCCTTGTTTGACCAATGCACCACAGGCGCGCAGCCTCACCCCGGCAGCTCCAGAGTCTAATCAGTCTGACTCGGTGACCAGGTGAGGCTGCTTCACCCAGCCACCAACCCCACACACACACACACACACTCCACAGTACTTCTGGCGGGAAAATAAGTTTGCAGAGGTTGTGAGAACAAAGTAATATGTGGTTGCTTGTTTAATTCGAGGTACGCGTTTGTTCGCTTTCTCCACAATCGTATTTCTGATTTCCTGTTTCTAAACTGGAAATCAGGAGTGCTAACCCCCCCCCAGATGTATGACGGATGGATAAGCCTACCAGTTGGTACAGTCCATTGGGTGGGCCGGTAGACTGATCTTGTCGTCATACATCCGGGGTGGACACTCACACTTGTGATGTCACTGTCACAATGACTGTGTTTGGAAACGCTGCTTGTAATGGCTAATCACACCCACACCTGGTGGGAAAATGGTTGCCCTTGAAAGCACATAACTCCCACGCACCCCTTGCTGTCTCTCTCAGGACAGAAAGACCTGCTGACACCGTGCTACTCTGGCTCCAGTCCCTCTGGCACCTTCGGACCGGTCAACCCCATCCTGAACACCACCTACGACTTCATGAACCAGCTCTTCAAGGAGATCAGCGCCGTGTTCCCCGAACTCTACGTTCACCTGGGAGGGGATGAGGTGGACTTCAGCTGTTGGTAAGATCTGAGGTTTTGTTTTATTTTATTTTATTTTATTTTATTTTATTTTATTTTATTTTATTTTATTTTATTTTATTTATTTATGAAACGGTAATTGGCAGAAAACATATTAAGTGTTTGACTCTCAGCCGAAAAGGTTCTGGGTTTGAACCCAAGGTCTGCCTGTAGGCGTCCCTGAGCAAAAAAAACACTTTAAACATGCCTTTGTGTATTTTCTCCTGTCTACAGGAAGTCCAACCCAGATATTCAAAAGTGGATGGAGCAGCACAGCTTGGGACAGGACTACTCCAAACTGGAGTCATTCTACATGCAAAAGTGGGTGTATTCTCCACAGTTTGACCTCTTCACAACCGATGTTTTGAGGAGGTCAATGTGCTTTTAAAAAAAATCAATCGACCGAGAAAACGCCCATTCAATTCAGATCTAAAAGCGATGCGCACAATGTGTTACTTCGTCAGCGGTCAAAAACGTGGCCTTCTCTCTCACTTCTGACCTCGCTGATAATTGCCCTTTTGTTTTTCGTTGCCCAAGACTCTTGGATATCGTCACGGCAATGAAGAAAGGCTCCATGGTATGGCAGGAGGTGTTTGACAACGGCGTTAAGGTACTTGAAAGAACCCGTCCGACCACGTTTCGTAATGAATCTTTGATGACGATAACGTGTATGTTTTTTCGGATCGAACAATTTCGGAGCTTACCGTTTTTCACTTTCGCCTTGCTAACCGCGGGTCCGGGGGGGTCTGTCGTCTGTCGTGTGCTGACCGCAGCTCAAACCCGACACGGTGGTGAACGTGTGGATGGGCAACAGGCTGCAGGAGGAGCTGTTCAACGTGACGGCGGCGGGCTTCACCACCATCCTGTCCGCCCCCTGGTACCTGGACTACATCAGCTACGGACAGGACTGGCAGCGCTACTACAAGGTGGAGCCACTCGACTTCAAGGGTCAGCGCTCAACCATTTTTTTCCCCATGTGACTGTCGATGATGTGAAAATGGCCGATAATAACTGCTTTTTGTGGCCTAATGTAATGTATCTATTTTTATGTTCACTACTTACTTAAACTGGCTCATCCTTTGTGCACAGAGGGGAAGTGAATCACTTGAAGTTCCCCCCAATTTATTAATAATAATAATGATGATCTATGCAGGTAGCGATACCCAGAACAAGCTGGTGATCGGTGGAGAAGCCTGTCTGTGGGGAGAGTTTGTGGATTCCACCAATCTGACGCCAAGGCTGTGGTACGCTTTATCCCAGACTTATTCCTCAACCCTAACCCCTGTTCCCAGTGAGAGAATGGCGATGATCAAGCTGTGAGTGGATTAGCGGGGACACGTCTAATTAGTTGGTAAACCCCTCTTGTCTGTTCGTAGGCCTCGCGCCAGTGCTGTGGGGGAGCGCTTGTGGAGCAACAAAACTGTGACCGACGTCAACGACGCCTACAGCCGCCTGTCCAAGCACCGCTGTCGCATGGTGGAGTAAGTGGCTATAGTGTACTTGTGTTTTATAGTGTACTTGTGTTTTATAGTGTCCTTGTGTTTTATAGTCTACTTGTGTTTATAGTGTATTTGTGTTGATAGTGTACTTGTTTGTGTATTAGTGACGGGAATCGTCAGGGACCTCACAATGCAATGTTGTAACGATTTGAGTGTCGATATGTATTTGTAAATAGATTTATTTAATTTTTTACATTTGTTTAATAATTCAAGCAATAATAATCCGTTTTTAATCTATTGATTTTCATAGGGACATTCTCATCATCATATTTAGATAATTCTGTCAATTACATCTACCTTATAACCTTTTACGAGACCTTTTGTTACGATACTCCTATGTAGAGTAAACTTAAAAGACTCGACAAGGACGACGAAGAGTGAATACTCGGCAAAACGGGACACTGAAAATATCCAGTGTTTTGCAGTCAAACGCGTCTTAAAAAGTAATATCTCGAAGACTTTTGCGAAACAAAACGCAGGACATAGGCAGGACATAGAGCGCTACGTTCGACAGAGTCTACGTGCACTCTGTTTATTGAGTAAGGGTTGAATGAGGAAATGGCCTAACCGTGACCCGTTCCTGCAAAGCTCTCCACCTATAGAATTGCTTAAAAAGTTACTAAATGTTCATGTCCGTGTGACGAGGAACAAGGAACCAAGAATAGGCAGTAGTCTAATCGCCATACTGCGCAGGAGCATATTTGTTACTACAAATACGAATGGGAGAAGAAAAAAAAAACATTGATTTGTACAGCGCACAAAAAAAAACATCTAATCATGGGTAAGCTTCCAAAAGAAACATTAACCACAGGAAAAACACAATTTTTAGGGGGGAGCGTGTCTTTTTCATTGAATCTTGGGTCTTCCACTCCTCCCTTGTTTCTTAATCCGATCTAAACGTGAATTGGTAAATTCATACTTTGGTTATGGTTATATTGTGATCATTTTTTGTGTGTTTTTTATTTTTTTTTCCATTCAAGGCGTGGGATCCCCGCTGAGCCTTTGTTTACAAGTTTTTGTCGCCATGAGTATAAAGGGAACTAAAAGATGCGTCTGGGCCCGGACACTGGAAGAGAGAAGAGTGAAACTTGAGCGCACACACGCACACACAATCATGCTTTTACTTTGAAGATTTTTATTTTAGATTGATTGACCGATATGTTGATGCACTGAACTTATTTTTTTTAAACATACCACATGGGGTTTATACATGAATGTGAAATTCATTTATTCTGTATTTTAAAGCTCTCCTACATGATTCCCGATCAGATGTTCTCAGAGTTCATTTACGCTGGATCGATATTTTTCTATTAATGTTTGTATGATTCCATATGAATAAAGTTTCAATTGAAACAGTGAATGTGTTCTTTTGTTCTAGCCAGTGAGTGTGTCTGTCGACGCACAAAGCCGCGTCCGTTGAGAATGAACCAAATCAAATCCTATGGAATGTTCCGAAGAAGGTTTGTCTCCACATCGCTGATACTGCTTTCTAATTGGATTGTAAATAATATAAGGCAAGGTTAAAAGTCTTACCACTATCTCCTCCCATATGTAAGAGCTTCGAGCTTAAACATGGTGCTTGAAGGAACTTACAAGTATGGGATGTGTGCGATAACCACCAAAAACAGCTGGGGAGCCACCAGAGATTTGGGGCCCCATGAAAATGTTTTATAACTGGGCCCCATTACCTCAACACAGCACTCTGTCACCACACCTCGCTAGAACCAAAGTAATATTAAAGTTTAAAATAGCTCCTTTTGGAGGCTTTAAGCTCTCTTGTAGTACAATTTGTACTTGCCAATATTTAATTAGTCCCAGACCGTGAGCTATGAAATTATGCACATGCAACATTGAGCATCAGATACTCTAGTATAAATGGAAACACTATAATTCAGACTGCAAATGAGTGTTTAATGGCACAATAGGCAATAACTCATACATATTACATATAAAACATTTCCTCCATAGGTTTGTGGAAGAAACCTGTGTAATATAGTTCCGGATTGTTTACCCCCCACAGGAAATATGGAGGGACTTGAAAATGCAACAGTATTTCACATCTCTTATGTCTAATCTTGCATAAAAACCTTTCCTTTAAGTAAGGGCGTGGGATAAGTTTAAATAGTTGTTACTTTGACCAGAGCATAGTAAGAAAAGGCAAAAGAACCTACCTACACAGACCTACAGTTTTGAAGGTTCTAACCCAAAACACTATTTTCACTTATCTATTTGTTTTTTGTGCACAGCAAAATACAAATGCAATGTATTGTTTAAATAATAACAAATATTTTGTGTTAAGGACGCAATAAAAACAAACTTTTTCCCATCCTACACATTGCAAGAAAATGGTTTTGGTGGAGTTGGATTTCTATTGAGTAAAATCAAGTCGTCAATCCTACATTTTCACACTACACGTTTACATGTTAAAATGAATGAGTAGATATTCTCTTGTCCAATTAATTATTTTCATATCTTATTAAGAGAATAACTCATCATTGCAGTAACATTACTTACACGAATATTAGTGTTTCTGTAATTGTGTTCCATCGCTTCCGCTTTAAGTCCCACCCAGGAATTTGCGCAACTCTATTTTGTAGCGTTGGTACAGCCCAGTGTTTTCTGTTTGCTAATCGTTTCGTTTTGATTGTGTTACGGTGGGTCTATGCCAGGTCGTAAAGCCATGCTGACGTTTGCAATATTGTCGCTCATAGTTGCTGTATCCCAGGGATGTAGACATCACGGCGTTACGGAACACACTGTCGATTCCAAATACGGCTCTCTCTGGCCATTGCCCCAAAAAGTGCGTTTTTCAACCATTTCATTCAAACTAAGCAGCTCCAGCTTCCAAGTTGTGGACGCGGACGAGTCTTCTGCTGGACCCAGCTGCAGCCTTCTCCAAAATGCTTACAGAAGGTAGGAAATACATCACTGTTCTATAATGGTTGTCTGCGAGTTATCAGCAGATTCAACAAACGAGCGATTGTGTGTGGACTTAAACTCTTTACCATCCGCGCAGGTATTACGAATACATGTTTCACAACGAAAAAAGGAAAGGGCACAGGAATGGCCTTGCAGCTCCATCTGAACTATTGGAATTGCAGGTGTGGATCACATCATCTGACTCAGAATGTAACGCGTACCCTGTTGCGGCATCTGACGAGTCATGTGAGTTGGTAGCTATGAATCCAAACAACTGAAGCTGATAAAAAATGTTTTTATTATCTATCGTAAATAAAAAAAGGAACTAGCTAATCTACATTTCACTACACATTGTTTGAGTATGAGTGTGTTATTTGGCAAATATATGGAATGAAACATGTGCATAACTATTTGATCTCTGTTCAGATGAGCTGTCAGTGAACCAGCCATATGCTGTTTTGAAAGCACCAAAGGTGTGGGGTGCTCTTCGCGGTAGGTCTTACTTCTTTAAAATGTAAAT
Organism: Laemonema laureysi; assembly: GCA_900303225.1. Lineage (NCBI taxonomy): Eukaryota > Metazoa > Chordata > Actinopteri > Gadiformes > Moridae > Laemonema > Laemonema laureysi. Next base: position 13,035 of record OMNS01079695.1, read on the forward strand.
AAACAGGATACAGTGATAAGCCAAGTGTCATGTTAGTTTGTACCCTTTGTATGCCCGTTGCATGCAAACCCATGTTGATGACTCAGTGTCTAGGACATTGCACGCTATCATCACCGTTATCTAAGCCGGCCTTCATCTCACAAGCTCATCACCTGGCTCTGCTAGGCAATTTGTGCTTATCAATACTTTAAATAAGCATGTTTTTTGTTTCTTCTGAATGTTGCTTCTTTATTGACAGGTCTTGAAACGTTCAGCCAATTGGTGTATGAAGATGAATATGGGGCTGTAAGGATTTCTTTTTTTGAAGATTTGAGACCATTTAGATTTCCTCCCAGTGAGGAAAGGATGAAACATTGTTTATAAACAAATGAGAATAATGTAGGCCGCTAGGGGTCGCCATGGAGCATCCAGCTCGCGTAGCCTATACAAATGGCTAGAATAAAGGCATTGAGAGCATAGCAATGGCCAGTGTGTGTTCACCACCAGTATTTCTGCTATTGTCCAGTGAAAGACGGGTTCTTTTCACTGCAGTGATGGTGTGAATGGTAGAAGCTAGTGGTAGAAGTTAGTGGTAAACCTACTACCTACCTACTGTGGAAAGCCTGCATAGGACATTCATAGGCATACATCGGCCCTCTCTGTGCATTTGTCTAACCACTACAGTATGTCACTCGGTTTTTAGCTTTTATTGGTTTTAGTTTTTTTCAAAATGGGATACAAATGATAATGCAACTCTACAATATATTTATCCCTCCTATTTTTAATCATGTAAGGGTTTACTTTAACTAGTCCCAGTATGCAATACACAGTTGACTTGAGAAGAACAATTAAAGTCAACTGTCGCTTTGACTGTCGTGTACTTTCAGAAAAACATCAACTTCACTGAGATCAGTGACTTCCCAAGGTTTCAACACAGAGGTATCTTACTGGATACCTCGCGTCACTTCTTGCCTATTAAAGTCATCTTGGCTAATCTGGTACGTCTCTCGCGACTAACGCCGCTCGGTTATACATTATTCACAAAAACCACAGTCATTATTATCACAAGGTTTTCACTGGGTTTTTGTCTCACTTTTTTCCCCCACAGGACGCGATGGCGATGAACAAATTCAACGTTTTCCACTGGCACATTGTGGACGACCCGTCCTTCCCCTACCTGAGTCGGACCTTTCCCCAGCTGAGCCAGAAGGTCCGTCTCGTAATTATTTATTAAAATTAAAAAAAAAAAATAGGTAGGTATATTTGTTTTAGCTTGAGACGGTTCTGCTTTGCATGACTTTACAGCCGCTAATTTATTCTTTTTACTTGACTTTTTCACCCTACCGACAGGGCGCTTATCACCCGTACACTCACGTGTACACGCCTGCCGACGTGAAGATGGTCGTCGAGTTCGCCCGTTTCAGGGGTATTCGCGTTGTCCCCGAGTTTGACACGCCGGGACACACGCAGTCCTGGGGCAAAGGTAGGTTTGTAAAACATCTAATATTGCTGATGATATCGATATAATATCGATGCTATAGCTCTGTAGGGTCCTGCAGACCCCGTCCGTATCTTCCAAAAAACGCCAGTGAAGACCCACCTCTTCTCTCCTCTTCTGCACTTTGTCGTTTTTAACACTCGAGTTTAGAATGTACTTTGTTGCTATGATGCACTTGACACCCTTGTACTAGTCTTAACGTTTTATTTTTCTGATTTCTAATGGCTACTCTGCACTGAAGGTTGCTCAAGGCCCATGCGGTACTTTTTGGAGTTACTCCCCCTGTACGCTTTGATCTCTCTCAGCCTCACTTGTCTCGCTAGGCCGTTTGCATACAAACTCTGCTGAATGTAAATGATAAAAGGTGGGACTTGTCCGCAGTCACCGGTACTATAATGTCGTTATTGGTTTAGAACAATTAATGAAAAACAAAAATGATACATTATTTTTTGATTGTTCATGGGGCGTATGTAAGCATTATCAAGGCTGGTATTTTAAAACGGTTCCGTCCCTAGTGGATGCTACGCTACATGGTGTTACTGTATTAAAAGCCTGACTGACCAGTGTGATGTTTGTCTGTCTCTCTCAGGACAGAAAGACCTGCTGACACCGTGCTACTCTGGCTCCAGTCCCTCTGGCACCTTCGGACCGGTCAACCCCATCCTGAACACCACCTACGACTTCATGAACCAGCTCTTCAAGGAGATCAGCGCCGTGTTCCCCGAACCCTACATTCACCTGGGAGGGGATGAGGTGGACTTCAGCTGTTGGTAAGAGCAAGATTTTTTTTGTTTTGTTTTGTTTATTCATTCAATGGCATTTGGTAGCAAAACATACTATTCGAACTGTACTGAACTTATTATGTATTTCTGTGTTTTTCCCCTGTGTCCACAGGAAGTCCAACCCAGATATTACACAGTTCATGGCTCAGCACGGCTTCGGACAGGACTACTCTAAGCTAGAATCATTCTACGTCCAAAAGTGAGCGGAATCACGTGAATGAACAGTTGACCTCCTCACAAGTTAACACAAAAATGCACGAAAAATTCCATTCTCCCAACAAATTGTATGGTAACCTGCCATTTGACGCCCCTGTTTTTGGTGGTAATCGCGTGTATCTAGCCTGCATTTTTACCAGCATCTTGCCTTCATCTTACCTTACTTCCATCTTATCATCTTAACGCAACAACAACAAAACATTGCAGGTAAGATGCGCGTAATTACCATCAAAACATGGGGCATAAAATGGCAGGTTGTCCTTATATTTATTCAACTTTTTTCTTTTTGTTTTTTAAAGGCTCTTAGACATTGTCACTACAACTCAAAAAGGCTACATGATATGGCAGGAGGTATTTGACAACGGTGTAAAGGTAAGTGATTATTATGTAGTCCTTGCCTCCCCCTCTGACGTATCATTTAATCATTTATTTTTCTATATTCAATCACACAAAGTATGTCTGGTATGATCAGCAGTGCTTGTGTTGTACGAAGCATGTGTAGAAAGATGAGCAGTATCGTTTCACCGTTCATTATATACACACTGCTTTTCTGTTCGGCCCTCTGCGTAGCTGAAACCAGACACCCTTATCCACGTGTGGAAAGGAACCCAGGAGCAGTACCAGAACGAGATGGCCAAAATCACCTCTTCGGGGTACAGGACCCTTCTCTCCACCCCCTGGTACCTGAACCGCATCTCCTATGGGCAGGACTGGACCAGCTTCTACAAAGCCGACCCACAGGACTTTGCGGGTGTGTGTGTCTTCTGCCATCAGTGCCGTGGCCCTGAAGTGCACTTCGTGTAATGTTAATATTGGTCATGTTGTTCTCATTATATTCTATACAGGCACCGATGTCCAGAAGGAGCTGGTGATCGGTGGAGAAGCCTGTATGTGGGGAGAGTATGTGGATTCCACCAATCTGACGCCAAGGCTGTGGTACGCTTTATCCCAGACTTATTCCTCAACCCTAACCCCTGTTCCCAGTGAGGGAATGGTGAGCGTCAAGCTGTGACATCTAATTAGTTGGTAAACCCCTCTTGTCTGTTCGTAGGCCTCGCGCCAGTGCTGTGGGGGAGCGCTTGTGGAGCAACAAAACTGTGACCGACGTCAACGACGCCTACAGCCGCCTGTCCAAGCACCGCTGTCGCATGGTGGAGTAAGTGGCTATAGTGTACTTGTGTTTGTGTAGTAAGTGATCCTATGGTGGTCCTATATACAAATCTGTACATGTATATGACACATGTGGCCGAGTTACTTTATTTATTATTTATAACTATTATTTATTTATTATATACTGTATTCTTGAGGAAAATCAAGTATGTTTTTCCATATTAATTTTAGTTTTATCTTAAAGAGAACATGGATTGTGATCAATATAAAATCTAAAATCCATGCCGCTCTCTATATAATACTGTGAAAAACACAAAAGGATGAAGAAATGTGTTTCCTGTTAACATATCCGCCATTGGTTTGTCTTTTCATTGTTTTTTTCTTAAAGGCGCGGTATCCAAGCTCAGCCTTTATTTTCAAGTTCCTGCCGTCATGAGTACAAAGGGATCTGAGGAAGCACTACAAGCATGGACAGAGGAAAACAGGAGTGACGCAAACACACGAATCATGCCCACGCTCTTATTTTTGTAAATGCTATATTTAAGCCAAATTAGTTTGTTTAACGGCGGCCTTTTTTAAAAGTTGTAATAGCGTTCATAAATCATTATAAATGTTTATGTAATTCAATGTGAATACCATTTTAACTGAATAATCGAATAAATGGGCGATGCAATAATTGAGTTTGTACTGTATTTATGTATATCGTCTGTGCTTTTACAAATGTAACACGCCATTATTTATTTTCTTGTACATTTGAAAGACTGAAATAATATGTAAAACAGCATTTGTGGCTTTGAATGAATTGAGATTAGTAACCGAAGCAGTCGTAATAGTTCAGAGTATTGAACTGCTGAACGAGATTCAACCGTTATCTATTAAACACCAAGAGGGCCAAAGCAATTTGTGAGGCAGTCCACTTTTTGAGAGAAAGAGAGACGTGGTCTTCATAGCATAGCAGAGGCCTAGTGTCACTAGGCCAGTCCAGCCAGTCTTTGAAGCAGACTCCTCTGGTGCTGAGGGTCCATGGCCTCGTAGAAGTCCAGCTGCAGGGAGAACGTGGCGTTGCCAGAAGACAGCGTCCGCAGAACGGTGGAGTATCCCTGTGGTCAATGAGAAAAAAAAGAAAGATTTATTATTATACTAATATTAGTTTTTTCAAATAACGGGACAACCCGTAGTGGTTTATTCTGCCAGTTAACAAAATATGATATATATTATATGAGCATTATTTTTGGTTGACAGTTGTATAGTTAATGTTGGATTTGTAGCGCATTAAGTTGGAACTGTTAAAAGGCAGAGGAGTCCCGTTTTTGGAAAAGAACACACACCCTTGGAATTGTATTGACCAATCACAGTCAAGTATTCAACAACGCTGTGGTATAAATATTAGGGCTGTCAATCAATTAAAATATAATATACTCTCTCTCTCTCTGTGTGTGTGTGTGTGTCTAACATCGTGCATAACCCACCATCATCTCAGCCAGAGGAATGGTGGCCAGCACCAGCTTGTTGTCATGACGAGTCTGGATGTCCTTGATGGCCCCGCGCCTCTGGGCCAGATCCCCCAGTACTGAGCTCAGATGCGCCTCCGACACGGTCACTTCCAGTGACATGACCGGCTCTAGGATCTGCCCGCCTGCTTGCTTCATAGCCTGCGTCAATGACAAAGATGTATCCTCAAACACAACACGTGTGTGTGTGTGTGTGTGTGTGTGTGTGTGTGTGACATGGCAATGTGTGTGTGTGTGTTGCTGTACCTTAAGCATACAGCGGGACACACAGGCGGACACCATGGCTAAGGATGTCCCGGGTTCCAAGCTGATGCTCTGGATCGTCGTGGAAACGCCCTGGACTGGGTAACCTAGCAACGGACCTGGGGGGGGGAAGCAGAATCACATTTTATTCCGTATTACTTCTAAGACATTTCTAGAAACAACAATAACAATTCAAACATAAATATGACTAAAAAGCACGTCCAACTATTGTATAAAATCACATACACACACACACACACACACACACACACACACACACACACACACACGTCACATGAGGCCAACCAAGTACATATCTATGAAGTGCATTCAAATCTAAAACGGAAAGAACATGAATTAAAAAACCGACCTACTTTCTCCCCTCGGGGACGATGAGTTAAACGTATTACCTTGGAAGTACAAACTCTGCACCCCGTTGTCCACGGCGCTTTTCATTTCGGCCGACATCTGCCTCTCCGCCTCCGCCGCGAACTTCATATCGCAAGAGTTCCCCGGGGAGACGGCGTCCGCGGGGCTTACAGCCAGGGTCACGGTCACGACGTGTCTCCTGCTCCCCACGGTGCGATCGAGAGTCTCTGTAACAGAGAGGCCCCGATGAACCTTCAACACAAGGGGCGGTACCTGTGGGCTCACTGGCTGCTGCTGCTGCTGCTGCTGCTACTACAGTGGCTCAGGAGGTAGAGCGGCTGTCTGTCAACCGGAAGGTTGCCGGTTCGATCCCCGGCTGCCCCTAGCGTTGTACGGTTGACACTGAATGTGTGCATGAATGAATGTGAGGCACAAATTGTAATGCGTTTTGGATAAAAGCACTATATAAGCAGTCCATTTATATTACTGTTTACATTTCGGCTGGCAGGCCAACATCCAAGCCACTGTCCCTGTGGAAATCCACCTCTTTGCCCATACTTTCATACCTGTAGTAGATGCGTGGTTTAGAACGGTCTCCCGGTACGCCACCTGCAGGGGACCCAGGTGCGTCTCGATGCCATACTCTCTTCTAATTCGATCATGGATGATCTCGATATGCAACTCGCCCATCCCACATAAAATTGTCTGCGGGAAGAAATCTGGTAAATATTCTGGTTTTGTGACTTTATAGATCAACCAGAAGGGAAAAGTAGGTGTTATAGCAGCAAACAGTACAGCGCAAGAAAGAGAAGTATATATATACGATTACGATTTCACGAAGCAAACAATAACACATGTGACAGAATATTACCTGTCCAGAATCTGGGTCAACCCTGACTTTAAGACTGGGGTCTTCTCTCTGAAGGCAGTCGAGTGCGTGCTCTAGATCTGCCAAAACGACAAGGTTCGTCTGAACGGCTAGCCTCGAAAAACACAGGCCGCCGTCATTTCTCCCGATATGATTTATTATAAATAAAGACAGATAAAACAAACCGACTCACCAGCCTGTTTGGCCATGGTGGGAGGTTCGATGGAGCAGAAGAAGACGGGATCGGGCACCTCGACGCCAGATAGGATCACGCTGGCCTTGGTCTCCGTCTCTCGGCCCTGACCGGCTCGCCGGGCAGCCGCAGCTGCAGACGCCTTGGAGGACACAATGGTGTCCCCGGTAACGGTCTAGAAAAACAAAACAAAACAACAAAAAGAAACAGCGGGTAGCTCGTCAAATAAACACATGTGAACAAGGCTGCCGCGAGCCGTGTCGAATGATGCCCCGTTTGTACGACAGCGACGATACAACATGAGAGTCGCTAGTGAACGAGTCCCACGACAAGTATATCCAACTTAAAATGGCTTTCACTTTTAATTATAGACCAAGACCAGATGATGACTTCACTTGCTGGAAGCTCATTTGACGTGCCGCTCCAGTACTTAAGCTTGACTGGAAACCTCGCTGGACTCCCCCTTGATCTCAAAGCCACCTCAACACAACGTGGCGATAGGCTGACCTTGACATATACCAAGCAAGCCATGTTCTGTGGCTCTACCTGCTTGAGTCCCACAGCAAGCGCGATGTTTCCGGCGGTCAGAGAGGAGATCTCCACCTGTTGGTCGGCAAACGGTACCAGTAGCCTGCTCATCCTCTCGCTGCAAAAGAAGCCACACTCGTGAAACGCACTTTAGCGCAACACAAGCTACTTACAGTAAACCATTGCTTGAACTACGAAACCCGGTGTTGCACTTTCCACATTTTAGATCAGTAATCAGGTGCCTTTTGACCAGATGCTGCCCCGAGGTATCCTTGAAAATGTAGAAAAACTTCACTGAGTCACTAGGGGGCACTGTTGCACAGCACTGTGTCACATAAGTCCAGAAATGCTTTTTATAAAAACATATGTATCTAATGTACAATACAAATGTATTTTAATAAAAATATTCTAAATCTTTCAGGATTGCTGGTCACTGATCCATCCATCTGAAATGATCTGTTGTGAAGACATAAACCACATACACATTGTTCCTGTTGATGTTGTGGACAGCCGTCTGGGGTTTCATGGTGCCAGAGTAGATCCTTAGAAACACCAAGGGTCCTCGTTGCTTGTCATGGACCACCTTGAAGGCCAGCGCACAGAGATCGTCTTTGTACCACCGTCTGCATAGTCACGAAAAAACGGTTCACAAATGGGCCATAAAATGTATCAAATCAACAACCTAAACTATATTAAAGCTGCGCTATGTAACTCGTCTACTGCAGCTATTCACTCCATTAAATAATATCTGAACTAGAAACTTTCCTTATAAATCCTTTTATTCTGGTCCACTTTTGCCCTCATCGACCCCCCCACCCCCACCCCCACTGTGGGAAAACCTCAGACATTAGTTATATAGCTATAACTGTAGGAACTCGCCACTAGAGTGTAGTTGCTAATGGGAAAACGTACATAGTGCAGGTTTAAGTTAGGTCTTAGGGACACACTCACACCAAGTCATTGTGTCTCTCGTCGGGAGCCGGAAGGTAGGCGGTGATTGCATCTAGGAGAGGCTGAACGCCTTTGTTTTTCAAAGAGCTTCCGCAGAGCACAGGGACCGCTTTCTGGGCCAACGTCACCCGTCGCACAGCCTCTTGAAGCTAAGGACACGGATAAGGTACATTAGTTACTAGTTACACAGTTATACATCTATAGTCTATAATTGTCTCATTTGATTAATTCAGAATTTTCTTAGCACACGCTTCAATGCTTACTTTGGTTGAGGGAATGGCATCTAAATTATCACTGAAATCAGTGAGCAATAAATCAGCAAATTCATCATCCAGATCTGCGACCTGTAAAGTAATGAAAATGATTAAAGCAGTTGATGGTGATTATATTTTCTTCTGATCCATTTGGGAAATAATATATAATAATAATAATAATAATAATAATAATAATAATACATTTGGGTGAATGTTGAAGTACCTGCTCAATTAAAGCAGCCCTAGCCTCCTCTGCCTCCTGAACCAGATCCGAGTTCTCTACCTGACTGAGAGGTTTTGTTTCAAACGCACGTCCGTCGTCCTCTCGCGACGTTGCCTTCCAGATCATTTGCTGGTTGCTTACCAAGTCGATCATACCTGTGAAGTTTCGACCAATGCCCACAGGAATCTGTAAAACACAGTCGTTGTGTAAGAAACACATTTAAGATAAGATATGTACTTTTTTAAAATCCCAGATGGGAAATTCCCGGGATTTCATCTCAGATCAAGGGTTTCAGTAATGATAATGTATGTATAATGCAATGCTGTGCTGTTTTCTCTTTAATACTAACCTGAAGGAGGAGTGGGTTGGTTTTCAGCTTCTGCCTTATGCTCTCAACAGAAAAACTGAAGCTGAGGGAAATACGTTACGACATATGGAGATGTTCAATTGAATCCCCTTTTAAAATGATACGCGCGACCATTGGGTTAGGTTGACTTACTTTGCTGTAGGCTTATCCATCTTGTTGAGAAAACAAATGCAGGGAACGTGATGTTTTTCTGCTTGTCTCCATACCGTCAGCGTCTGAGCCTATTGTGACAACGATGACAACGAAAAGCATCAGTAAACGCACCCCTGTTCTTGTAATCGCAACGCATTCGTTCAAACTCCGAAAAAAACATCCAGGCACAGGATCGGAACCGACAAACCTCCACTCCAGCAGACGCATCGAATACTGCCACCGCCCCGTCCAACACGCGAAGAGCGCGCTCCACTTCTAGTGTGAAGTCAACGTGTCCTGGGATCACACACACACACACACACAGACACACACACAGTAACTAAATTTTCATTTTAATTGAATTTGAATTCAATTTTCTTCTTCTGCATGGAGGTGGATTTTACCTGGGGTGTCTATTAGGTTGATTCTATGCGTTTTCCAATCAAAGGTGACCGTCGCAGACTGTATTGTGATGCCCCGCTCCCGCTCCTGGACCATAAAATCAGTAACTGTATCCCCATCGTCAACATCTGAGAGAGAGAGAGAGAGACAGAGACAGATACATCTACATTTGGGTGTACATTGGGGACCGTCGGTACAATTATTGAAGACGATAACATCAGACAATTCTCCTGTTTCGGTATGTTCTGTCCGACCGACCTCCTAACATCCGTGTGAAGCCAGAATAGTACAGCATCCTCTCTGTGGTAGTCGTCTTCCCGGCATCGATGTGAGCCATAATGCCGATGTTTCTGATCCTGAGCAAGAAGAAAGGAGGTCAACGCAGATCCATGTTGGACTTCAACTGAAGCTAGAAACAATTTTTTTTTGCAGAGTAATTCTACTTACTTGGATATATCTGGATTGGCAACCATTCGCAATGATTTAACATTATCTATTAAAAAAAGAAATTAGATTGAAAGTTTGAACATTTGATTAGTATCACATTACATTATCAACAAAGAAAAACACCAACACACAGCGCTGGTAAAATTAATAACGTACCTGGCAAAAAGCTATAATATCTCTGTATTTGACAGCTCGCCCGGTGCTTTAATAAATGCCTTCCCTGGGAATAAAAAAAATCTGTATTTATTAACAACTTCGAATAAATCAGAGGCAGTAAGATAAATACTAACTTACCCAAACCATCATGCTATAGGTTCCAATGCCCTTAAGTCGCATTGTCATTATCGTTTTTGAACTATTTCTATGGGTGAGGGAAACCTGGAATCCGTATGGCAATGTAAGCTCAAATGGCAAATGTTACACAGTACATAATAATCGTGTTATAACCACAATGTCATAACCGCTCCATATGTGTAAATGAATGCCGTTTTTCGGTTGGTGATTCATTTATATCAAATGTAATTTGGGAAATGTCAAATCCATGCCTTTTCGGCTTTGAAGCGCAATTTCAAAATACATCCCCAGGAACATAATTGCCTCATACATAGTTCCGTATAAAGACCATTTCAATACCGTTCAAATACATTTGATATATACCATATATTTATTTGACATAAAGTTACGAACGATCCCCTAAACATTAACTAATTTAGTTACTTTTATCAAACCAAAATAACTGTAATTGTCTTCCAAATTCTGAATGGTATTTGTTGAAAGTCGGTTGTTTTGATAAACGGACCTAGTGACACTTAGAAAAACGTACTTCCTCTAAGAATTGGCTTCGGGAAAACAACACCTAGAACCCAAGCCCAAAAGTAAAACATCTGTTTAATATTTATCTGTGGAACATCGTCTTCGTGTGGGAGTTGTCTATAGTAATACATATCATCTAAGACAAAATGGTAAGCCTTTGGTTTCTTATATTTTGTTAATTGCGCTGGTATATACGATAAACCATGTTAGCTTAGTGTGCTATCCGACATGTGGCAAAGCAACACGCATCTACTCCACGTCGGACTATGCAGTGAACTGAATTAGTTGGCATTTCAATAAGTTTCATGAAGTACCAATACGTGTCAAGTGGAATCACTACTACTATATTATATTCTAATTGGTAAAACAATAACCGTTACACTCGCGTTACGACTCGTCCATGTGTTGTTGTTTTGTTGATGTTTAACTGTTGTCATGATTCTCATTGGGTAGTTTAATTCCCGTCAGTTAGGAGGTCCACAAAATGCTACGCATAGATCACGATTGTTGTTTTCTTTACTCTTTACCCCAATTATATCATAATTTGATCTCAAAAACAAGTATGCTTGTTCGTAATTTTAAGTGATGTGTAGCAAATATGCCAAATACATGTTCGTTTACGGTATTTTATTGGGGGAGTCTTGCAGATGAAAGCATTTCACTTGATTTGAACAAGAGACGTAATGTTAACTTTTACCTTCAAGTTTCAAGTTCAAGTTTGACACCATTGACTCGGAAGGGTGAGCAGTCATTTAAGGCTCAATCACCTTGAATTAGCATATGTGTGTCCATGTTTGGGCTAATGGGTCATGTACTGTTTTCAAAGTGTGCTAATGATGTCAACTGCACTAAATGGCTACGGTAAACATTCTGTATCTGTAACGTGTTAATACAATAACGTCTGCTGGTAACATGTATTCGACCATGCATCAATGTTGACCATTATATTCAGGGATAATATATGCATGCGATACATGACACAGTCTAATACCTGTGCCCAGTGTGCGCCTGTGTGGAAAGACGCCACAATGTGTTTCACAACGTTTTCTTCTCGTCTATAGCCCCAGAACGAGCACATTGAGTTGCATCGCAAGCGCCATGGCTACCGCCTGGACCACCACGAGAGGAAGAGGAAGAAGGAGAGCCGTGAGGTCCACGAGCGCTCCCACAAAGCCAGGAAGATGATTGGCTTGAAGGCCAAACTGTACCACAAGCAGAGACACGCCGAGAAGATACAGATGAAGAAGACGTGAGTACACTTCCGTCAACCGCTCTCACCCTTGGCATTTATTTTTTTTGTCAGTGGCTTGGAAGAAATGGACAGAATAGAAGTAATGAAATAAAAAATGAATTGGCGATTGATTCGACAGAATGTTTGAGCAAGTGTAGACCAATCAGAAGAATGTAGATAAGAGAAGATCAACTTTTGGACATTTGGGCGTCACAGCAGCAGCATTACAAGACAGTAAAACGAATTACAAATAGACACACTTTTTGTTTTATACAAGAATATGGCAAGAATAAGTACTCCAACCAAAACCACTCCCCAAAAAAATATATATCTATATACGCAATATGAGCAGTATTGAGTCCATGTACGGTTGCTGTAACTCCTGTCTGCAACTCCCTCAGCATCAAAATGCATGAACAGAGGAAGACGAAACAGAAGAACGACGACAAGACGCCAGAGGGAGCCGTTCCTGCGTACCTGCTGGACAGGGAGGGCCAGTCCCGCGCCAAGGTCCTGTCCAACATGATCAAACAGAAGAGGAAAGAGAAGGCTGTGAGTACCGCCTCGTCCCGGGTTGCATGGGGAAACGACGATGTTTTCTTTCCTTCACACGGCATTGAGACACGACCTCATCGAGATTATGAATAATCGGTGTGTTTGTGTTACAAACATACATTTGTGTTACAAACGTACCAAATACACTTGGTTGATCGTAATAATCGGTGTTTGGCGCCACATGTTTTTTTATAGATGTTACATTGTGTCCGGTTACTTTGTTGTATGTTTTAATAGTCGTTTTTGGCCTCGTGCTAAATACTAAAATGGAACTATGCCGTTTCCATGGCCACGTGAATAATCCTACTTTAAAAAAAAAAAAAAATTGGTTCACCGCCGCATCTAACCGTAACCAACCTGCACCACCGCGTCTAACCGTAACCAACCTGCACCACCGCGTCTAACCGTAACCAACCTGCACCACCGCGTGTACATTTGTAACGTTGTCTGACCGGCCGTCGTCCCTCTCTCTCTGCGCAGGGCAAGTGGGAGGTCCCCCTGCCGAAGGTGCGTGCTCAGGGCGAGACGGAGGTGCTCAAAGTCATCAAAACCGGCAAGAGGCAGAAGAAGGCGTGGAAGAGAATGGTCACCAAAGTGTGCTTTGTGGGCGACGGCTTCACCCGGAAGCCTCCCAAGTACGAGCGTTTCATCAGACCCATGGTAAGCCGCACATTTTTGCGAAAATGTGCTTGATTTAGCCTATCAGAGATCTCTCTCTCTCTCTCTCTCAATGTCCCCACCTTTAAACCTAAAGCCGTTCCTCGTTCCTTGTTGTTTTTCCCCCTCCTTACCACCGCAGGGTTTACGTTTTAAGAAGGCCCACGTCACTCACCCGGAGCTGAAAGCCACGTTCTGCCTGCCCATCCTGGGGGTGAAGAAGAACCCGTCGTCCCCCCTGTACACCAGCCTGGGAGTCATCACGAAGGGAACCGTCGTAGAGGTCAACGTCAGCGAGCTGGGTCTGGTCACGCAAGGGGGCAAGGTTATCTGGGGTGAGCCTTCCTTCCTTCCTTCCTTGTCTTAATGTCCATTTAGCGGTTGCAGTAGGTCGTGTCTTGCGGTGACCAATATGCTTCCACCTCACGGTTACAGTCTTCCTTCCTCTCTCTCATCGGTTGTAGATATGATACGTTGTGGAATGAGTGACACCACGTGTGTTTTTCTTCATTTACCAGGTAAATACGCGCAGGTGACAAATAACCCAGAGAACGACGGGTGCATCAACGCAGTGCTGCTTGTGTGAACGGACTCTTGCATACGGACTGGTGACCCCTACCCCCCCCCTGCTCGGATTACTGAACAGAACACGGAATACTAGCGGCTTGCTGTCAGATGGGATCTGAAATACTTTATGAATTTGTAATTAAAGTCATCTGTTGTTGCACTCGCGAGTCTTTTTTTTGGCATTGGCAAGGTTTATCCAATCCATATTTTAAAGAGGCCATTTAAGGGTAAGTAGTTTGGTAAAATATATTTCATATTTAGTATGTAAATATATCCAGGGTTGGTTCCAATTCATGATATTTAAGAATTACATCAACAACCAACATGAAGAAAATGTCACTTTATTTCTGTTGTGTCCCGTTACTTGCGTATATAATAAACATATATATAAATATAATATATAAATATACATAATAAATCAGACAGCCTTTTATTATGATTTTATTATGAAGTATACGAATTACCAACGTCAGTCCCGTCCGGTACCAAGGCAGTGGCGCGGGCCAGTTAGTTTTGAGACGAGAACCCGTTGTGCGTAGAACTATTTAGCTGACGTGCTGATAGCGGAGTTATCCCGAGTACTCGCACAACGCTAGCCAGTTAGCTAAAGTGTAGCTATTTACTTACCAAGTCCTCTCTGCTAGTACATACACTCGATTCATATTCCATCAAAAGAAAATTAATTTCAGCATAACTCAGCCATTCAATTATTCAAAAAGTTACACAGACACGTCCATAGAGCGGCTGTACCACATTTGTTGTCATTTGGCCCGGTGGCTATTTCGATTATTTATTTTTATTCTCCATGAACTCCATGACTATGAATGTTGAAACATTTAAAACTTTTTTACCATTCCAACTCGGAGATATGGGCCGTTGAAATAATAATAATACCAACACCGTACAAAAACAATAGGTATCCACAGATACTCTGTGCATTCCAATATTGGGGTTCGGTGTACAGTACGAGTCAGGTCATATACAATTGGTAAGCAATTGTATATAAGCCATTAGGGTCAAATGGAATGATATGACAATGAAATGGGATAATGACTGTCGTCACAGAGATTGATTATCTAAAAGATGTTTAGCCGGCTGGCTACCGTCTTGCAACCCTTGTCGGAGAACAGTCCGTTGTCCTTAGGAAAGTAGCGAAGGTCGCTGGCCACTCGATTGGCAATATCAGGGTTTGGTTGTTGGCCCTTTGATCGCATCTCGGCAAGAACACACTGGACAACGTGTCTGTGCTCCAGGGGCAGGAACGGGACGAAGAAGTCCACCAGGCTATGCTCTATCAAACTGGTACGCCACAATCCATCTGCACAAAGTGAATGACAATTTGTACGATAGCTAAATGGGAAATTAGGACCTTTTTTTCATCCGTAATCATTGGCAGCTTGTTCAAAACAGATACCGTCATTAAAACAAGGCATTAAACATACATCCAGTCAGACGGAACACCGACAGAGAGAGGGCCTCTTCTACATCCTGCAGCTCGAGTTCTTCTCTGTCTTTTCCTGATGTCCGGAAATCCAAAGTGGTCTCTGTGATGATATCTGACCCAGCATTACTATTGGGAATATAAAATATATACATGATCAATTCCCATGTGCATAAGCTACTACACATAGGAATTTGTTCGACCTTTTCACAGAAATTGTTTAACAATCAGGATTATTCCGATTTTTTTGTTTTTTGTATATTTGGGCTCTAGTCACCTGAGGAAGATGAAGATGACGTTCTGATACGACATGCCATCCAGCTTGTCATAGTGGTCCAGAAATGGCTTTATGCTATCAATTAGGCCGGGGTGCATCTTGTCCATCTCGTCAAAGATGAACATGGAGTGGGCACAGTTGGTGACATTTCCTCTAATCCAATTCTGTAACTGAGACTGTGGATGAATGGGTTGCCACCGTTATTAGACAGACAACAGCCAACACGCACAAGTCAACCGGTAGTAGCACTGGACTAGACACACATTAAAACACATTACTCAGACTACCTTATAGGTCTCAACTTGACTTCTGTGTGGGAAATGAAGTCCAGAGACGAACAAATGGACAAAACTGCTGTCCACCTGCTCTTTGTAGATGTTCTTGGCAATCAGTTTACTGGCAAGATTCTTCCCTGTGCCAGACCACCCATGGAAAGAGAGGACCAGAGGCTTGTTGGGGTTTGGATTGTTCATGAATCCGGTCACAGCTTTCAGAATGATGCTGGAAGCTATGTGTTGGCCGAAGAGTTGTTTTTCCAGGTCTTCCTGCAAACCTATAAGTGAAAGGGCAAGGAACACGGACACAATGCATAACTTAGTCATCAATATT
>OMNS01079696.1:0-30403 GCA_900303225.1 Laemonema laureysi
TCCTGGTAAGTACCTGTACCTACCATACCATGTACTCCTGGTACATGGTATGGGGAGGGTGTCAGGCATTTGTTAACAGTGCTGTTGGGAGAGCAACACTGCGAGCTCTGTAGTGCACAAGGAGGGGGGGATGTTTCTCCATGTCTCGTCAAAATGAAAAAGTTGTGTTTCTGGCGCTCGATTCCGAAGTTTAGAGGAAAATTAAAAAAGTAAACAAACAAAACAAAGAAGATTTCACCGCGTGGCAGAGAGACCCGCTCCTCCCACTAATTAAAGCGGGCATTATCGTCACCGTGCTGCGCCTTTCGCGAAGTCCACGCAGGGCCAATGCTTACAGAGTTTCTACGTGTAATACAGAACCTGCCAGCAGGGGGTGCTGGTGTCCACTCACTACATCATCTGTGGAGCAGAGGAAGAGTGGAGAAGCCGTGCGAAGATCCGGATATAAGATCCGGTTCCTAGCTAATGCTAGGACCCATTTAGATTATTTATGGATTAGTTATGGATTCATACACATTTAGATTAGTTATCAATTCATAAACAGGACGAAATAGTCTGGATAACTCAGTAATGTTCTACTAACATCTCAGTCATGTTATACTAACATCTATTGGACCAGGATATAAACTAGACTAGTTGGTATTCTGGTACAGATTGTTGTAACAAGTATATATATATATTTTTTTTCTTTAATCTTTCGTCAGACTGAAATGAATGAACCAGTGAGAGTTGAGGTCAGGCTTGTTGTCTGCCCCACCTCCAGAGGCTCATGGGATACCGTGGTTCCCTTAGTCAGGGAGGGGGTCAGGGAGGGTCTCAGGTCCAGGGTCTGGGCCCAGGTTCAGCTCTGGTAGCAGAGAAGAAGGAGGTATTGAGGAGCCTCCTTGGGGAACAGACAGAGAGGAGCAGAGAGTAGAGCCTGTCTCCTTTCCTCTCTCCTCTCCAGTCTCTTCCCCTCCTCTCTCCTCTCCCTCTCCTGTCTCCTCCTCTCCTCTCTCCACCTCCTCTCCTATTTCCTCTCCTCTCTGGTCCTCCTCCTCTCCTCCTCTCTCCTCCTCCTCCAGGACTTTGAAGCGCTCTACCACACAGTGGGCAGTGAGTCGGGCCTCTGGATCGTGATCCCAACACTCAACAATCGTGGAGCACAGGACATCCATACCCTGTAGACAGCAGAGGACAGTACTATTAGAGTAGCGTTGATTTAGAGTTGAATAGAGTAGGGTAGAGTAGTTTTATAGGAGTAGTTTTATAGTAGACTGGCTTTAGAGTAGAGAAGAGTAGTCATTTTATAGTAAAGTAGAGTAGGGTAGAGTAGAGTAGTTTTAGAGTAAAGTTAATCTCAGATCCAGCAGTCCTACGATGTTATAGCAGAACTTCTGGGGGTAGACGGCACAGCGCCCCAACAACTGAAAGAGGGGAGTTACGCCTTGTTTCCTGTTTTTTGCTTTACATCGATTTCTACCCAACAGAAAGTAATTTGCACCAGTGGATGAAGCTTTCAGAAGGGGATTTTAATATGTGTATTTCTACAGTGGCCAGTCTACATGCTGTTTTGGTGATTTTAAACCTTTACATACAGTTTTTACAGTTCACTAGTGCTGGCCCAGTTTGGGTTTGCCAATTATGTAGTTACAGATCCCCACCTCTGGCAACATGATTGGTCAAAATGAGGCTAAGAAGATGAAGCGAAAGAAATGCCCTATTTGCCCAGATTTGAGCTTGTCTGCCATCAGACTTTAGATTTTTTTTAATTTTTTTTTTTTTTATAAAAGTCTGATTTGTGAAACTAGAGTAAAGTAGAGTAGAGAGTACAATTGTAGAGAGTATAGTATAGAAGACTAACATTGATTGGTTTTAGAGTAGAGTATAGTATAGTAAAGCAGATAATACTACTACTACTACTACTACTACTACTACTACTACTAATAATAATAATAACCTTCATCTATATAGCACTTTTCTTAACAGAAGTGGTTACAAAGAGACAAATAACAAAAACGGAACAAAACACCACCACAGAAAATCAACAAGAAAGAGTAGGTTAACAGTTATTAAAGCTTTTCTGAAATGGTGGGTCTTTAACCGGGCTTTGGAACAGGAGAACAGTTTGCCCTCTTTATATCCCCAAGGAAGAGACTCCATAACTTTGGGGCCCAGACAGCAAAGTGCTTAAGATTTCAGCCTGGTGCCAACAGGTCTGATGACCTGAGGCTGCGGTTTATAGTTAAAGGATTGGTTCGTTTGTCCCAAGTTAGGTGTGTCCCAAGGGCCTATTCACAGACTGTCCGTCATGATTCTAGAGCATAGACACCATTATTTTGCAAAAATATTCAGTATTGAGTTAGTTGGGGTCTTCCTGTAGCGGTCTAGCTGGGCTATAATGGGAAAAAAAACAGGAACTATTTTTTGTGAACCAAGCACTACCTCCAAACACTGGTAAACATCTGCACCCCAAATACACTGTTGGGATGGTGCGGTGTTGCTTAACAACCTGACCTCACATTGTATTTTACTACTTACTAGAAGAATCTATGCTGTCTACCTGTGATAAGACTCAAACCAAAAAATGGTTTGAATGTGCAGTCCCCAGCTGTGGGAATAAAGTGAAACCTAACTCCTAGAATAAAGTGAAACCTAACTTTTCATATTCATATTTCATATATAATACTATTGCCGTCTGAGTGCGTACGACTTAACCAAACAGCTGTAGACCTACTTACAGAACTGAGAGCTGTCCAGTCAGTCCCTCTAGCCACTGCCTCTTCTTCCAATTTATCTTGGGAATGTGGAAGAAGATTTCCAAAACTGCCCGGCTTATCAGCGCTTGAAAGTCCATATTGTCAATATGGCACACTGGATCAAACCTGCATTCCATCAAAATCTTTTTCTTCGTCTTCAGGCAAGTAATCATAGCAAACTGTCCAAGCACATAATTATTGATTCAATGCTCGTTTTGCTAACATTTTTCTCAGTACTGAGAGATGTATCAATACACCCTGAACTTTTGAATCTTTTGAAACGATGACACATCAAAACTGTATAATGACTACACTGTTCTCAGAGAGGAAGACTATTCTGTTGATAGGAGGACGGAATTAAGTTGTCATGTGATGTCAACAATGACACCCAAACAGTGTTTGCTTCTTGTGTTGTTTTGCATGTCAAAAGAACGCAAAGATGCGTCACTGTTGGTGCGGCTGTCAGAATCCACGTTCCAGATTATTCATCCATCACATTGTTTGTGTTGAAGGACATCAAAACAAAGGTAAACAAGTAAACAATGTTCTGAGCATGCTCAGTACTAGTAAAACTTAAAAAAGTAAACAAACAAACAAAAAGACTTTCACCATGTGACAGAGAGACCAGCTCCTTCTAGGAATTAAAGCGGGCATTATACTCTGAGACAAGCCTTCTGTATTGAAGCTCTTGGTGGTTAGGAAAAGCAGGGGTGTCTAGACAGGACACGGGAGGCAGGCATATCTTTTGAGGGTTTTATTTGAACTAAAAGGAGATACATAGATGCACAGGCACTATTATTCTTGTACTATTCCATGGGACTGTGGTTCTAAAATGAGGGGGAAACTAAAGACATCAAAGTTTTGCTGCTTAGGCTATACTATCTCAATAATTAACATAAACCTCACAAGTGGGACTAACAACTTCCACAATTACAGGAAATAAACAGTGCTAAACGAGTACTAAAGATGATACTCTACAACAAGAATGGTACTTGACAGGCTACACATACAGACGGATAAAAGGTTACTAGTAAATTGCTACATAAACAGTTGGTAAATGAAGACATTATGCTATAAATTGCCAACAGTAACTTCACCGTACACAAATTAGTACTTAGGAAATCAAATGAAGTTAATCTGTTTTTAACTGTTTAACCATCTAAACTCTTAATTAGGCTGACTGCTGACAAGCCAGCAAGAGCTGTGTACAAAAGGGGCATTGCCTAGCAATGGTTTAAGCCTCAATGTCCGTACGTCTTCATGTTCCTTGAGCCTTTTGCACACCTTCCATGCCGAAATATTTTAACATTGTTATTCAGTCTATTTTGGATTAAAGCAATCCTTTAACTAGGAAATCTGATAAGTCTTAAGGGGCTAGGCCATGATGTGCCTTGAAGGTGAGCAAAAGGATATTAAATTAATTCTAGATGAGACAGGCAGCTAATGAAGTGAGGCTAAAATTGGGGTTATATGTTCCCTCCTGTTGGTTTTAGTTAAAAGTCTTGTGGCAGCTTTCTGGACAAGTAGCAGTTGCAAGAGAAGCTTTTCATCAAGACCTGCATAAAAGGCATTACAATAACCGAGTCTGGAGGAGATAAAGGCATGGATCATTATTTCTAAATCTTTACTGGCTACAAATTACCTAATTTTAGAAATGTTGTGAAATTGATAAAAAGGCGACAACCTTGGTGATCTGGACTAGTTCTTTGACGTTGGTTTGGTGTGTCAGGGCCTTAAGATTAAGAAAGCAGGCCACATTACTCCAGTGCTAAGATCACGGCACTGGCTGTGTTTGTTTGCCATAGAATTGAGTTCAAGCTATCACTAGTAGTGTATAAAGCACTACATGGGTAGGTCAGGTCTCAGGTAAAAATGTATATCTGCATTTAATATTTTTGATTTGATTTAACATTTTCCTTTTTTTGTTTTCTTTTACTGGTTGTCCTTAAAATGTGATGTCTTCCTTTGTAAAGCAGTAGGTATTAGCGATGCAGCCAAGATCATTGACTACAGTGGCTAATTTGAGTGGACCGAGATACTACCTGGTGTTGTGTCCATGCTGGGGGGATGTCAGGTCGTCCTCTGTCCCGCAGCACCAGGTCTCTCATGCTGTCTACACAGGGCTGCTCACACACCCTTGAGCCGAACGCTGGCTCATAGACTCCCACCTCTGGAGAGTACACATCAATACAGCTGTTAGATCCTCAGGTCATATGTAGGCCTGGACAGACCTAATACAGCCCTCTGAGTTGTAGTTTAAAACCTACAGTTAGTAGGTTAGTAGTTAAAACCCTTTGGGGCGCTAACATAGGTTGTGAGAGAGTGCTGAAGTCTGTTGCTAGTTATCTTCCTTTATTTGTCGCTTGTTTACTACTGGAATTGCTGTTTTTTGCCATACCTCCAACAGCTGTGCAGCGGGAGCTCATCTCCCACAGCACCAGGGCCATAGAGTAGACATCCATCTGCTTGAAGGCCTCCAGGTCCTCCAGATTGACTCTGGACTCCAGCACCTCCGGGGCCATGTAGCGGGCGGTCCCCACCTGGAGCAAAACAACAACACAATAATACATCACACACTCTGACACGGCTAAAGACACAACACACTACGATCACACCAACACACCAACACATAGCTACAACAAGCTACAGCTAGCTAACCCTAAACCCTGTGATGAATATTATTGCTGATGCTATGCTTACACAACAGGACCTCCACTAGAACCCTAGTATGCTGACTAACAGTTTCAGTTAACACACATAGTAAAAGCAGCAAAGTAGTTAGCCCACACCCAACTGCCAAAACTGACATCTGGCCAGGAGGTGCATGAGACAGTTGAGCCTCTCGTGTTAGTGGAAAAGTGCTAGACTAGGTTCCCCATCTAATACACGTAAATAGGGGATGCACCCAGCAACCCTCAGGGCTGGACACTCACGAGTGTGGAGCTCTGAATCTCACTGCGCATTTTGTTATTTTAAATGGTATCCTCCTTTGTGTTTGCTAACAGTAAAAGTAATAATAAAGTCAGATAAAACAAGATCAACGTTTCTCTTTGAGATTGGAGTTTAGCGATACGTGACAACCCTAACATGGCAAGACAGAGTAGTAGTAGTAGTAGTAGTACAACTAGTAGTTCTAGTAGCATTAGTAGAAGAAGTAGTACTACTAGTAGTAAGGTTTATTTATAGAAGTTTATTTATAGTACTATTAGTAGTACTATACAGTAGTATTATCCAGTACGGAAGGTAATCTATTACATCTCAATAACATGGATTGTCACGTATTTTACACAGATGATCATACTGGCATTTTTGCAGTCTTCAATCAATCACATTCCGTCAGAATTAAGAAGCAGCATAGAGTAGTAGGCTGCGGCCTTGTGACCCTTTCCAAAAATGTCTAGTATGCGACGGCAGATGTCCACACTAGGGGGAGCCACAGAGGTCGAGCCAACGAGCCAGGACGCATCCACAGATGCTGAAGTTATCTCCAGAACTGATTCAGTGGAATATCAAAATGCTGTTTTAGATTTTCAAATGATCTCATTGTTCCCACGTCATAAAGGTCACCTAAAACCAGTTTCTTAAAAAAAGGGTGCTTTGCCAATACAGAGCTTCAGATTTAACCAGATTCCCGCATGTAGGTGGAGATGGGGGCTGACCTTGTAACTCAACGCAACTCTCCTCCAGACCCACTGTATATGAGAGACAACTGGATGTGTATTTACCTCTGGGGGTAATTTGGCTATGGTAAAGTGTACTGGAGAGAGAGGGCTACACAGAGAACTTTCCAAGACTAACCAGGACGGATCTCTCTCTGGGGGCAAGGTCCAGTGTGCCATGTGTCTAAGACAAATGCACAAGGATGCATGAGATTTGGAACCCCCAATCCACCACGATCAATTGGTCTCTGCAGTTTGCGTAGATTGAGTTTGGGTCATTTATTGTTCCATAAAAATGTGTTGCATAATCTGTCAAATTGTTTAAAGTATGTCTGGGGGATTCTGATCGGGAGCGCTTGTAACAAGTAATTAAATTTGGGAGCTGGAAGTCATTTTAATTACATTGGCCTTACCCCACAGAGAGAAAAAGTTGGAGGGAATGTTATTCCCAGGTATGTCATGCCCTTCTTGGGCCAGGTGAAATTACCTGACTGGAAGAGTGGCTTAGGGCAGTATGCTGTTAAGGGGAGTGCCTCTGATTTTGGCCAGTTAACCTTATATCCAGATATTTTTGTCATTTTGTCAACTACCCGAAGCAAGGAGGGCAGGGAACGTGAGACAAACAGGAGAACATCATTGGCATATAGCATTAGCTTTTGAGCTGATTGGCCAATCTGGATGCCTTTAAAGTCACCCTCTGGATGGCCTCAGCCAGTGGCCCGAGAGCGAGCGCAAAGAGGAGTGGAGAGAGCGGGCAAACCCCCTTCCAAGGTGAAACGAGGGGGAGATGACACCATTAGGGAGAACAGATGCTTTGGGTTGGGTGTATATGATTTTAATCCAGTCAATGAACTCTGCTAAAACCAAAGGTTTCTAGGGTGGAGAATAGATAATGTCACTCCACCCTATCAAATGCCTTCTCAGTGTTGCAGCAGGGGAATTATCATTCTGTGTTGCTCACATGATGTCACTGAGGCGCCTAACATTATCAGCAGAGGAGCAAGAGCATATAAATCCGACTTGGTCAGGGTGATTCAAATAGGTTATAACCCTGTCCAGCATGTTTGCAAGGATTTTGGATATCATTTTCACATGATGTCAAACTGATGGGCTTATAAATATAGCATTCCTGAATCATGTTTTCCAATATGAGCTAGATAACATGTTCTACTGCAAATAAATGTTTTACTCTTAAACTCTTTTTCATGTTTCCATTTTAAAGAACATAGCAAATGTAAACTGCTTTATAAAATCCACATATATACATACTGTATATAGAGCAATATTACCAACCATAAAATAAACCACAAAATCTGAACAATAGTATTTATGGAGTGTGTGCGGTTGGTGGCTGGTTTAAGCAGCCTCACCTCGGCCCGAGTCAGACTGATTAGACTCTGGGGCTGGGTGAGGCTGCACACTGTGGTGCATTGGCCAATCAAGGCACACAGGTTAAACCAGCCTGTAATACAGCCCGAGTTTTATGGTTCTTAATGGTTAATGGTTTAATGGTTTATGGTTGTTGTAAATAACAGCTAATACTGGATCACATGAGCCATATGGATATAACCTTTTAGTAGCTTTGTCTGATACACTGTCAACTCTTTAGATTCTTTAGATATTTCCAGGTCTCTGCATCAACTACATTACTTGTTGATCCTGAGTCAACATTGTTGAACAATTAACAGTATCATTGTTGTAAACTCCCCTACTTTGACATCTATCATGTTGTTGATGTCTTTTTCCCTGCTATTTAAAACAAATGCATATTAATTCCCATTTGGTAAACTTTCGTCTCAAATGAGACAAATTGCATGACTCATTGGTCTCTTATCTGTTCAGAAACGTTTACAAACTCACAGTTTTTAGCTTGTTGTCTCAAACAATTCGCAAATTGTCCCATGTCCCATTGTCTTATTCTTGCTTCATTTGTTGAATCAGGTCTCTTTCATATGCAACGTTTACTTTTGGTGTAAAATATGCGTCCATCTTTGTCAAAGCGCCTTTATACACATGTCCACATATCATTCAGCTGCAGCCACAAAGTCTACTCAGGTATAGTTTCGTACAGTTGTTGTACCTGTACGTGGTCGAATTGATGACGGCTCCCTGTGTAAATCCAGTATGGATGGTAAACTATTACATCTCAATAACTTTGATTATCATGGACATCATACTGCCATTTTCATTCTCTTAATCTATCACCTGGTAACAACTCTTATGCAACGCATTAATTGTTTACGTTCATCACATCAAGCGACACTACACTCCTAGTAAGATAAGATAAGAATACTTTATGAATCCCAGATGGGAAATTCGGGAGTAGTCGTAGTAGAAGTAGCAGCAGTAGTAGTAGTAGTAGTAGTAGCAGCAGCAGCAGCAGCAGTCGTAGTAATGTTTACCTGTCCACTGTTGGCAAAGTCATCAGCAGTGAGAGAGAGGTCTAATTTCAGAGCCAGACCGAAGTCACAGATAGCACACTCCTCTCGGCTCTTCAGCACGATGTTACTGCTCTTCAGGTCACGATGGGCCACGGGAACCTGAACATAACATAACACCAAACATTTTCATTTACCCTAAACATAACATATATAACACCAAACACCTAACCTCAACATAACATATATAACTCCAAACACTTTCAGTTAACCTGAACATAGCATATCAACTGAGAGCTGGCTTAACTGTAACATACCATCAAATGCAATACATATTCCAAGATATACATGTTTTAGGGAAGAATTAGGAAGAGGTGGAGTAGTAATGATTTACATTAGACAGCATATGTACAGAAATACAATTGAATTGGAATATTAACTACCTGGGACTAAATATTGTACTCTCACCCTGAACGAATTTTTACATTATTGCTCTGTACAATCCACCTTTACATAATGTCAGTTTTTATGATACATTGAGAAACATGTAATACTTTTAATGAATGTATCTTGTTTGGGGATTACAATATAAACTGGTTGGATAAAAGTGCTAAACCAGGCCCAACTGATTGTTGGGCCTACAACAAAACAAACAAAAAACAAAAACAAGTAAGATTCTAATTGACCTTACCTTCACTAATAGAACAGAGAGTATAACCAAAACGTAATCTATGGTTTATCAGACCATAACGTAACACTGTCGGAAAGAGTGTCAGAAAGCTGACCAGGAAGTGTCTGGTTCATCATACCAAGGGTGACATGAAAAGTGTAACATCAGTGGCAGATTTTGAAAGAGAACAGATTAACTGGGACTCAATAACTGAAACACCGGATCTGAATACCTGCTGTAATGGACTCATGGCAGTGATTGAGGGTTTACTTAACTAACACACCAAACCATGGAAGAGCAGCCCTAAAAAGAGTTCACTTTGCTCACCATGGTTTAGTCAAGATATCTGGAAGTTGATGGAAAAGCATGACTTTGCCTTCAAAAGATCACTAACTACACTGAACAAAAATAGTTTTGTTTTAGCTCCAATTTTTCATGAGTTGAAAAAAAAGACCTAAGACTTTTTCTATGCACACAAAAGACCTATTTCTCTCAAATTTTGTACACAAACTTGTTTAAATCTGTGTTAGTAGCCCTAACCCTTCTCCTTTGCCAAGATAATCCATCCACCTGACAGGTGTGGCATATCAAGATGCTGATGAGACAGCATGATTATTGCACAGGTGTGCCTTAGGCTGGTCACAATAAAAGGCCACTCTAAAATGTGCAGTTTTATCACACAGCACAATGCCACAGATGTCGCAAGTTTTGAGGGAGCGTGCAATTGGCATGCTGACTGCAGGAATGTCCACCAGAGCTGTTGCCCGTGAATTGAATGTTAATTTCTCTACCATAAGCCGTCTCCAAATTCGTTTCTGAGAATTAGGCAGTACATCCAACCGGCCTCACAACCGCAGACCACGTGTAACCAGCCAGCCCAGGACCTCCACATCCGGCATGTTCACCTGCAAGATCGTCTGAGACCAGCTACCCGGACAGCTGATGCAACAATTGGTTTGCATAACCAAAGAATTTCTGCAGAAACTGTCAGAAACCGTCTCAGGGAAGCTCATCTGCATGCTCGTCGTCCTTACTGGGGTCTTGACCTGACTGTAGTTCGTCGTCGTAACCGACTTGAGTGGGCAAATGCTCTCCTTCGATGACGTTTGGAGAAGTGTTCTCTTCACGGATGAATCCCGGTTTTCACTGTACTGGGCAGATGGCAGACTGTGTGTATGGCGTCATGTGGGTGAGCGGTTTGCTGACGTCAATGTTGTGAATAGAGTGGCCCATGGTGGCGTTGGGGTTATGGTATGGGCAGGCATATGCTACGGACAACGAACACAGGTGCATTTTATTGATGGTATTGTGAATGCACATGCTCTCAGAGAGAGAGATGAGATGAGATCCAGAGGCCCATTGTTGTGCCATTCATCCACCACTATCACCTCATGTTGCAGCATGATAATGCATGGCCCCATGTTACAAGGATCTGTACACAATTCTTGGAAGCTGAAAACATCCCAGTTCTTGCATGGCCTCCATACTCCCCGGACATATCACCCATTGAGCATGTTGGGGATGCTCTAGATCAGCGTATACGACAGCGTGTTCGTGTTCCAGTTCCACCCCCAATTCTAACCCTTCATGTCCAGCAACTTTGCAGAGCTGTTGAAGAGGAGTGGACCAACATTCCACAGGCCACAATCAAGATGTGTTGCACTGCGTGAGGCAAATGGTGGTCACACCAGATACTGACTGGTTTTCTGCCCCCCCTGCATATCTTTGAAATCTCTATGTTCTATGTTTGTTGTGTACATTTCTGTTCAGTGTATGAAGACCGAGACAGACCATCTAATTTCCACAAAAATACGTAAGGCCAAAACTGATCCTATCCATTAGATCAGCAGCCTTCCCAGACTGGAAAATGGCCATCATTAGCACACTCACATGTGGTGAGTAAGAGATCAATTTCCATCCTCCCAGTTATTTCCAAGATACAGGAGAAAATTGTAGCAGAGCAGCATATAATGCATTTAGAGGCCAATCAGCTATAAACAACAATTTGGTTTTAAAACAAAATATTCCACAGAGACAGCATACTGATTGAAAAACGAAAAGGTGTCTTTGATATAACTCAGACTGTGGTCTGAGTTATATATATAACTCAGACTCAGACTGTGGTCTGAGTTATATCATAAATCTGTCTTCATAGACTGATTTAGTAAAACATTTGACACTGTTAACCACAGTATAGCAAAATGTTTCCAGAGAGACTCAAAGCCTGTCAAGTCAAGTCTCACAGCAGGTGAGTCCAAGTCAAGTTGTAAGTCCCCATTTTTGCGACTCAAGTCTGAGTCTCAAAGAGTCCGCTCTGCGAGTCTTTGCATATGCATAGGTCTGCCTCTGGCAAAAGGGGTATGTACAGGTCTCTGCTTAGCAGGGCGGATCTTTGCATACGCGCTGACACAGAAGTGTTATTTGGGCTCATGAGTTGTAGTTATATAGCTATTATTAGTTACTTAAGGAGTAAGGACACTAAAGCCCCTTTCACACAAGCAGCCTGTGCCGGTAATTAAACAGAATAGGTCATGTGAATGGGAGCCGGTATTGAAGTGCCGGTAAGTCTGTGCATGAGATGTAACATTACCCGTAAAGTTCCAGCATGACCTTATCTGTGAACAATGCCGTAACATTAACTGCACAAGCATGCACGCTGTAGGATGGGCTGACGTATGATGCTCTGTTGTTGAACTGTGTGAGACAATCACAAAGTTTCCACGGCAGCTTAGGAAAACACATGTAAACACATGCAGGAGAGAAATATAAACCACTGTACAATGTAAAGCTTTTCATACAGCAGATCGGCGAAGCTCAGTGGCTTGGGTAGTGACACAGCTTGTTTAATTGAAGGACTGGCAAAAACAGGGAATTGGACAGACAGCAGTGACTCAACTGCACTAACTTTCGCTCTGACTCTCTCTTTCAGACTCTGGCACTGCTGTGTAATGCCGGTGACACTGTTTCCGGATATCAGCCCCCATCTGCTAAAACGTTTGTGAAATGTTGTTGTTTAGCGATCTCTACTCTAAAAACGATTGTTGTATTTGCAACCTGTATTGTATTTATATTTGTCATTACATTGGTGCTGTTTCTGCATCAAACAAGGTAAGCATGGACTCCTGTCGCTGTAAATGAAACCAATACACCTTATATTATGCAATTTAAATAACTATTAAACAATTATCACACCATTTGTTTTGCTTGCAGGCCATTTTAGCAAGGGTTAACTTGCCGACTTACTGGTGCACAGAAAAAACCTGCGGCTGAGTCAAGTACGCGGGAGTGAGGCGTGGGCGGAGGTGGCAATTTTTCAAAATATAATACCCGGAAGACTAATGAAAATAAAATACATTTAATTTTAAACAACTTTATTCTTTCTTTGCAGCCCGGTACCAAACGGTCCACGGCCCCGTACCGGTCCGTGACCTGATGTTTGGGGACCTCTGCGCTAGAGGAGGACAAGACAGCGTCCAAGACAGATAGATTCTCTGGAGTATCTGAGACCTGCCAGGCGGTCTCGTACAGTTAGCAGTAGCATTAGTTCTGTCTCAGGCACCCTGTCAGCAGCACCACTTGCAAAGGCCTGCAAGTCTTTTTTTTTTTTGGGGGGGGAAATGCTACTTATAGGCAACTCTGTTAGAAGTAAAATTAGATTACACGCGCCAGATCACTTTGAACTCAATTGCTCTTGGTCCAGGATGTAATTGTTGAAAATAAGATATCCTGGGCCTGTCAAACCTGGTTCAACGTATATCTATCATTAATTGAAGCTGCCCCACCCAAATGTTAGCTCAAAATGATTCTTGAGATAGTCCCACTATTTACTTCAACACTGTCTTATCTGCAGCCATGGACTCCGCTGCTCCTCTTATAGTTAAAAGGTGAACTACAAAAAGACCACGACCATGGTTCAATGAAGACACTCGCACCCTCAAACGAAGCTGCAGAAAAGTAGAA
The DNA here is from genome assembly GCA_900303225.1 of Laemonema laureysi. Lineage (NCBI taxonomy): Eukaryota > Metazoa > Chordata > Actinopteri > Gadiformes > Moridae > Laemonema > Laemonema laureysi. Next base: position 13,406 of record OMNS01079696.1, read on the forward strand.
TGCATAGGTACTAACTAAACTTAAAGTCTATCATCTTGTGTGGCATGACAGCCTGTTCAGTGGCAAAACCGCATGAACTATTTCTAGAAACCTACTTCTCCTGTGTCCTCTATATCTGCCCATCTCTAACCTTCATTTCCTTTCTAAAGTATTGGAAATAATTGTAGCTAACTAAACCATCAATCACCTGATGACGAACAACTTATTTGAACCTTTTCAGTCTGGGTTTTGGACTTTTTATTCCACGTAAACTGCTGTGACCAGAGTGGTGAACAATCTTCTCCTTACCATAGACAGCAATGTAAGCTTACTGCTGGTGCTGCTTTGACACAATTGACCATAGCATTCTTCTTGATCGTCTCAAACACTACGTTGGCATCAAAGGCTCGGCTCTTCTCTGATTTAGACCTTATCTCACAAATAGAAGACAATTTGAAGGTGTCACACTATGTTTTGTCAAGAATCTTCTTCGACCCTATGCTTTCTTTTGATCAACATCAAGACTAGATTACTGTAATGTACTGTTCTCTGGTTTACCGACCTCCACTACGAAAAGCTTATGCAGAACACCACTACTAGACTTCTAACTACAACCAGAAAATTCGACCACATTAACCCTATTCTCTCCTCCTTCCACTGGCTTCCAATTAATGCCAGGTCAGATTTTAAGTTGCTACTACTTACCTATAAAGTCCTGCACGGATTAGCACCATCCTACCTGACAGACCTTATTATTCCCTATTGTCCTTCTTGGCCCCTCCGGTCTTCAGGAGCTGGCCTTCTATCAATTCCAAAAGTTGGAGCAGAAACAGAGCATTCTCTTATTGAGCGCCCTATCTGTGGAACAGTCTGCCACCTGTAATCAGGGAACCTGACTCTGCTGAAAAATGTGATAGATTAGAGTTTTCCTACATGTTTCTTGTCCCCCCCACCCCATCTAACCATAATGCTGTTTCTGTTTTAGTGTGTTGCTGTGAGGACTTGACTTGACTCATGACTTGCAGTCATGACTTGACTCATGACTACAAGTCATGAGTCAATGCCTGGCCACGCCACCTGATGGCTACCAGCTTGCTCACCAGCAAGCACCTCATCACTATGGACAACACAAATTTTCCTTTTTGAAAATTGTACTTAAAATGTTTGCTTGTAATGTAATGCCCTTTGGGGGGCTGGGGGTTGGGGGGTGTCATAAATATATGGCCTGTAAATCTCTTTGAGACTGGAACTGTGATTAAGGGCTATACAAATAAAATGAACTTGACTTGATTCCGAAAGGTAACACCTAATTACCAAGAAATTACAACAGAGGACTTTAATGGCATTGCCAGTGCTGTGTGAATGGCAGCATTCCGCTAAAAAGGCGGAAAAATGTGTCTTGTGGGAACAACAGAAACTGCTACCTTTACCAGAAAACTAAATCTGTTAATTTCACGACATGCACGTGTAAAAGGGGTTTATGTGTAATATATAGGATACTATAGTATACTATAGGACACTAACCTTGGGCACCCCACTGGGAGTGGTGTCGCTATGGAGATGCGCCAGCCCCCTAGCGATACTGCCTGCCATGGCAACCAGCTCCTCCCAGGACAGGATGTTGTCAGAAAGGAAGTCCTGCAGGTTCCCCATGCTGTGATAGGCCAGGACCAGCCAGTACTGGATGTGGGTGTGTCCCGGTGGCCTGCGTGCCTCAGCTGCCAGGAAGCGCACCACGTTGTCATGCTGGAGGTGGGGGTCGGAGAGGATGGAGCACTCGCTGCTCCATGACGCTAACTCGTCTCCCGTGAACACCTTCACCGCCACCGCCTCCCCCACCCCACTAGCCCCATCCCAGGCATTGTCCCCTGTCAGCAGCAGCAGCCGGCCCCGCCACAGCTCAGCAAAGCGCCCCTTTCCCACTAATGCCTCCAACCTGATGGGCAGAGGCTCTGAAATTTGGCCCTGCCCATCTAGAGTGTCATTGATGACATCACTAGGCGGGGTGAGCGGTTTGGCATTAGACTCTTCCCCCTCCTTCTCTGGCCTGGCTATGGGCAGCTCCAGCGCCTGGTAGTGACCCTGGTAGTGACTCTGGTACTGACTTTGGGTGTGTTTGGTAGGCCAGTCGGGGCGTGTCGGTGGGGTGGGTTTTCTAGGCCGGCGCATGCGATAGAGGTAGAAGGTTGCTGTGGCGACCAGAGCGACCAGGATGGGAGGTACCAAGCTGACGGCGACCACAGGGATGACGTCCTTACTCTGGAGCTTAGAGAAACCTGGAGATAGATACCATAAACACATCAGATAGATCTCAGATACACCATCATAAACACACTAGATAAACCTCAGATAGAGACACACTGACACCTTCCATCTGTACATACATCCATCGGTCTATCTGTTTGTCTGTCCTTCTAACACCATGCATCCCTCCATCCATCCCTCCCTTGGGCAATCCATCATCCATTCACTCATCCATCCCTTCCTCCCTCCCTCCCTTCCCCCTCACCGTTGGGTCCTGTGTTGAAGAGCAGTCTGTCGTTACACTCGTGTTCTCCCTGGCAGCTGCAGACCAGTGTGGGGTCGCGGCCTGATGATGTCATCACACAGTCCCTGGAGGAAGAGTTGAGTGGCAAGCTGGTGGCCACTCCCTCTAGTGGCAGTGCTGGGTCATGGCACAGAGTCTGCACCATCATGCTCTCATTGTTCTTCCTCCTAGAACAGAGGTTTTCAAAGTGTGAGGCTGCTGTGAAAACATTGATTGGGACTGCTGTTAAAATGACTACCTGTCTAGCTAGCGATTATGGGTAATCATCAGGGCTGCGAGACCACCTCAGTCGATCAAGTCCAATTCGAGACTAAGACTATGTAGCTATCATTATATTGATTGCCTAAAATAGAAAAGAAAGTCAAGTCAAGTTTCTTTATATAGCACGTTTCATATGACATTAGCTCAATGTGCTTCCAGAATAAAACCAAAAATTATCGCCTGCATGCTTTGTCAGTCCAGCAAAAAGTGCATTACAATAATATAGTCTACTGGAAAAAGGAATGTTTCTAAAGGCATATTTTAAACAAAATGTGCATGTTTTGAGGACAAAATCCATTAGTTCATAACATGCTGCACCATTACTTAACTAGAATTGGATGCGTGTACTAAAATTACTAAAGTAGTAAAAACAATATGTAGTTTCAAACACATGTTTGGTCTCTCCTCAGAATGAGTCTTCCAAGACCAATTAATCCGAGGCTGATTCAAGACTGATTCAAATTCACTTCAGAGTCCAAGACAAGACCAAAACTATCAAAAATTGGTCTTGAGACCAAGACCGAACTTGAGTACTACCTCACACTTCCCACATACTCAATGGGGTCACTATGTGACACAGTAACAAAGTATATTACATATGGTGCTAGAGGTTGTATAAAAACAAGTTTGTATTTAAAAAATTCTCAAGAAACTGTGGTGTGCAGCTTGGTGAAAATAAAAGGCAGGGCGTTTTATGTGGTTTCAATTATTGTTCTAGCATAAAGTATGAAGGAGTAGTTGAGTAAGGACGTTTGGAAATAATAATAGTTGTATGAAGATGTATAGAAATGTTGAATAGCTAAACTCAAGCGAAAATATATAAATAATAAGTCTGAATGGAGTAAGTGTAACAGTATAAACATACAATTTTAATAATGTCAAACAAATAGCTAAACTCTCTCAATGAAACCAATCAGGCTTAAATAGGGTTAGCTTCACCCCTAAGCTAAACCAAGTGATTCTAAATCAATTAACATAAATATGAAGCTTAACCAGGCAAAACATATAACACATAAATTAAGTGTAATACATGATCATAACATAATAACGATACATTACAACTTAATACATTCTATATGACATTCATATAATAGGGATTTCAAGAGCACAACAGGGGTAAATACTGTCCCTAACCTGGTGCAATCCCATGATATAAATACAGGAAGTGAAATGTGGACCTTTAACGCGGGAGAACTCTGGTAAACTAATTAAGTTTGACTAGACCTTTGATTATTACTCCGAGTGACTGTTATGACTTGATATGTATAATCAATATAACAGTAGCAATGTACAGATACAATTATGGATGAAATGATAGTCCTTTAAAGATACAACTACTAAAAACTGGAAATGTGCCAGCAAACAATAAACAGTAGGTACAGTGATTAAATGACTCATGCAATGTCTAAAATAGCTTGCTGGCTTCCACGCCATAGCACTTAGTCCATAGCCCTTGTCAGTCTCTATCGCCTAGTGAAGATTGCATATCACTTTGTCATAGCACGTGATTTCAAGCCAAGATGAACATTTTAAAAGTTGAATGGAGTCTCTAGGTCAGGGGTGGGCAATTCTTTTTTCCAAGGGGTCACATGAGAAACTGAGACTTTTGTGGTGGGCCAGACCAATAAGTAACTAACCCTAACCCTAACCCTAACTCAATTCTGCTCAATATATTTAAAATATATATATTCATCTTTATAAAAAGCAGTAAATTGTGTGGTTTTGATAAGAGTAGACAGTTACAATTAGGCTATGAAAATGAGGAGCAGGCATAGTAAAAACGCCAACATTATATCACTATTTCATCAACATTCACAAAAACAAATTTGAAAATGAGCATGTTTTTGCAGTCTGTCTAAGACCAATATTAAATTAACTTTATACAAAAAAGTAACAAGTGCTTTTGCTCTTTCATTTATAGTCCAATTGCTTTTTTTCAGTTCTTTTTTTCTTGTTCAGTGAGAGAAATCCAGTCTGTGTTGGGCTTGAACAAGTGCACTGAAGTCAGGCTGAATGTCTGAGGTGCATATGAGAAGGACGGCTGACAGGTGATCATCAGTGAGAGAGGATCTGTATCTGGATTTGTTAAAATTCATCATTGAGTCATCGTCCCTTTCATTGCTGCCAGCTCCTCCGTAATGTCAAAGTCTTTCATTATCCCACATAGTAACTGGGCTGTCCTCCAGCGCTAAGGAGAAAGAGTCAAAATTGTCTGTTTCGCTTTTCAGCTGAAGCTCAAGAGATCCTTCTCGTTGCGGTTCGCCTGGAGAGGCCACATTCCCAAATGGGCATATTAGTGCTGCACAGTCCACCAAACACTCTTTGATAAACTCCCCGTCAGAGAATGGCTTACTGTTTTTAGCGATTTTTTGACATATCACAAAGCTGGTTTTGACTGCTCCACCCCTGGTTGTGTGAAGCTTGGTAAATGTCCTTGTTGATTTTGCAGCGTAGTTCCTGCTCTACATCAGTCAGGGTCTTGGATTTCTCTGCGTGTTTAGTCGTGTAATGGCGATTCCAATTGTAATCCTTAAACACAGCAACCTGTACTTCACAAAGTACATGGCTTTACCTTTGACTTCAGTAAATAAATATTTAGAAGTCCATGTTTTGTTAAAAACTCTACATTCTGTATTAATCTTTCTTTTTTTAACGTGAGCTGACATTTTTGAGGGCTAACAGCTAATTCACATCTCTCATAAACGTCTGTTCGCCAAAACACAGTGAAGCCACAGACGCTGGCAGGCACGCTCGCAAGCACACCCGCAAGCACACCCACATGCACGCACATGCGTGGGCAGGATGTGGCCCTGGGGCCGTACAATGCCCAGGTCTGCTCTAGGTGAAAATATTGGGAGGAGATAGGTTCCAGATTGGGAGGAGATACGTTTGTAGAGTTTGTAGTGCCCTTTACATTTCATAGTGAAATCTCAAAGTGCTGCAGTGCAACATATGAAATAAATAATAAAAAAGAAATGATGATGGGGATCAGCTGAAGGCTCGAGTGAACAGGTGGGTTTTTAGGCCTCGCTTAAAAGCATCCACAGACTGTGGAGCTCTCAGGTGGTCAGAGAGAGCATTCCACACTCTGGGAGCAGCCGAGCAGAACGCCCGATCTCCCATGGTGCGGAGTTGGGTTCTGGGTGGTTGGAGGAGGTTGGCTGTGCCAGAACGGAGGGTGCGGGTGGAGGTATGGGGGGTGAGGAGTTCCTTAAGGTAGGGGGGGAACTCTTAAGGTAGCACTCATATCACCTAACTAGAATGTTGCATTTTCTGAAGAAAATGTGTGTCAAAGCTGGAAGATGTTAGCTGCTGCTGCTCCCACTTGCGGTTGCTGCCAGCTGTTGTCACTATTTTAACGCGACCTGCAGCTGAAATTGCTACAGACTCGTTCAGCATCCCCATCTGGACAACGTTGCTGTATTTGGTCAGCATGGAATATTACATTAAAGAGATACAACAGTTAATAAGTAGTATGGCTGTGTTTTACGAATGGCCACAAGGTGGGGCCCCAGGTTCGGTGCTTGGACCTGGAGATTTGAAGGAGGTTGGCATCAGCAGACCTGAGGCATCGGGAGGGGGCATGTTGGTGGAGGAGATCTAAGAGGTAAGGGGGAGCCAGGTTGTTGTAGGGCAGGGCCTTGTAGGTGGTGAGTAGAATCTTGAAGTTTATCCTATGTTTAATTCAGAGCCAGTGGAGGTCATGGAGGACTGGGGTGTGGTCACTTGAGCGAGTACTGGTCAGAGTTTTGTATGTACTGGAGTTTATTAAGGACTTTGTTTGTGGTGCCATAGATGCCTGGATGTTACAAATGCAGGCAATGTTAAAGAGGTAGAAGAAGGCTTCGGTGATATGGTTGACATACGGCAGGAATGAGAGGGTGGGGTGAAAGATGACTCGAGGTTGCGGATTTGGGTGGAGTGAGTGACGATGGAGCCGTCAATATTGAGTGGGAAATTATGGATGGAGCGAGTAAGGATGTCTGGGCCAATGATTAAGATTTCTGACTTATTGCAGTTGATGGTGGAGTGAGTGGCAGCAGTGATGGTCTTGGAGGATTGGTAGAGTTGGGTATCATCGGCGTAGCAGTGCAATTAGAGGCCATGGCAGCAGAGGATCTGTCCAAGTTTTAGCATGTAGAGAATCAAAAGAAGGGGAACAAGCACCGAACCCTGGAGGACACCATGGGTGAGGAGGAGGAGGAGCTATAGTCGATTTGACTTAAATCATGGTGTAGTTTCCAAGACCTCCAAACAGACCACCGAGTCAAGACATATCATTCAACCATTTATTCAGAGGCTCTTGCAGGATGCCCCAACCACCAGCACCGTTCTTCACTTAATTCTCAGATTTCTCACGTACAACAGCATTCCAAAGGTATGACATGGGTGGTGTTATCAGAGATCTTCAAATCATGACCTGTTCTCTGGGTTGTACAATACACAGGGATGAAAAAGGTGGCAAAAACCCAAACACCCTAGGGGGGTCCCCCCAGGACGATCGATTTTTTTAATATCAGCTTGAAAATGTGAATTTACAGTTGATTTTAGTATGGGGAAAAACTTAATGTAATCTTACTGCTCCAAAGGTAATGTAAGGGGACAGTAAAAAAAACTGTCGAGAGTGCAGAGCTGGGTCCAAAATTGTATTGAACACAATAAAATACAATAAAGTCTATCAAACAAACATCATTTGCACAATAACTAAATCAAATGGAAAGAGAGGGAGTGAGTGAGTGTGTGAGGGAGATGATATGATATGATGTTTTTAAATTGATTTCACAATCAGTACAACTAAAACAGAATTTCAATTCAGGTTCTGTCATTTTCAGTTTGTCTCATTAATTAGTCTTGCTAATATAATCTTAGCATAACATTGGACCATCAGGAGTTAACGTTAACATTGAGTTAATTTAACTTGGCTGGCTGACAATCTCAACTGTTGTAATCGTTGGCAAAATGGTAATGTTAAAATTATCTTACATGAATGAAATAAAGGACAGGAAACCAAGGAGTTGAGATGTACAATGGTACTGTCCATATGTCCAAACCATTCACCTAGTGGATCCCAATTCCCAGAGTTGCGCTTGTGCAGTTCATCAATGTTTTTGCCAATATCATCTATCTGTAGTAAGTGTAGACCGCTGTCGCTATAGCACAAGGGGAGAAGGGGACAGCTATTAGGGGTATTCCTGAGGAAACAGACTGTGGTTTCTGCAGACCTTGTTATTTCCAAAATGTGTCTTGGCTACACTCAGGAGGGCACCAAAGCTGTTGTTGATGGGCTTCTCCATTATGTCCCTTTCTCTTCTGTGGAATCTGCCATTCCCAGGGGCTTGATGATCTCAGGATGTAGATGTAGATAATTCCTACTTCACGCTGATGCTGACGAGGATACTGGTGCCAATGTAGGCCCCTGAAGAGTATTCCGCACTGGTGGTGCTCTTTCCAGGACATATTTGTCAGTGGCAACTGGTGGGGGCCCATTTGGTACTGTTCTGTCATCATTGTTGTTGTTGTTGTTGGGTTGGCTGGTTTTCCTGCCATTGGGCATGGGTATATTGCCAGAGGTTGGTAGTGCATTGGTCCGTGTCTGTGTATATCTGTGTGAATCATCTGTTTTCTTTGTATGGTTGCTTGTACTGCTTTCCATTGGGGCGGGAGGTGAAATTGGTAAGGGGACAGGGAATCCTTTTTCCATGGCTGTGCATCCTTGCTGAAATGGGTCAGGTCCTTCTGCTATGTTGAAGTGTGGATGGAGCTGTTGTTTGATATGGTTGTGATACAGTTGTCGGCTGTGTAGGTCTCTTCCAGTGTAGTTGACCTGTTTTTAGTGTAGTCCTGTATGTTCCTCTTCCACCACCATTTGGTGTGCATGGTGTTTAACAGGATCCGAGGTTGGGTACATGACAGAAACACTTGGAGGGGTGGGAATGGGACATGGGTAGAGCATGTGTCTTTGGGAGACGGGTGGTGGCTGTGTGTTGTCATCCTTGACGTTTGAGACCTTATCTTTCATTGTGGGAGAATTTTACGATACAATATAGTTACTGTCTGGTCAGGGACTCAAAGGAAGCAGTTGAAGGCAGCTGATAGTATCTGCAACCATCATTTTCATAGGGGGGTAGGGGGTCAGTGTTTGAGGAATAGCAGAAGGGGGGTGCCAGTTTGCCAGGGGGAAAACTGGGTGTAACTTATTAAAGGTGTAAACAGGTGTAAGAACAGGATTGGCTGGGGCCCAGAGAGTGGTAACCCAGGGAAAAGACTATGAAGGGTGTATCTTGAGGTTTGGAGGGGAGGACGTTCAGCTGACCACGCTCCTTTTATTATATCTGTCGCAATTTATAATAAAATACTTTCTACTTTGCTACCTCAACTCCTCGACTCTTTATTCAATTTTTGTTACATGTTGATTTTCCACAAGACCATGTGGCGTATCTTCCTTAGTATCCACATGTTTTCTGCTTGTGCTATCCATTGTAGATGCATCGTCAATGTGTAGCTGATTTGCAGGCTCCCAATAACACTTCAATGCAGCATAGGTGTTTCTCGTCCCATGATCCCTCTTGTGGCCATGGCGTATGGCAAGGATGGGCAACCTTGACGATAGAGAGGGCCATATTTTTATTTTTAATGTTCAAATGCATTTAGTAATGCATTTAGTAATACTTCTAGAAATGCCTACTTCTCCAGTGTCATTAACTTAAACAAAAGCAACCCTAAGTTTCTGACACTGTAAATAGTTGGGGGAGTGGGCCCCTCCCTCTCGGCTAGCAACTTGTTGGAATTCTTTGAACAAAACATTGAATCAATTAGAAAATAAATTGACACTTCCCCTACTTTTCATCTTGAACATCCAACAAGAGCGGCGCCACATCTCCCCCTGAAGCAACCCTCTCACAGTTCAGCACAATCTCCCTGAATGAACTTGCAAAATTAACACTTGCATCCAAACCCACTACTTGCATACTGGATCCCCTCCTACCAAAGTTTTTAAAGAACTCTTCCCAACAGTTGGACCTGTTATGCTCAACATCATGAACTTGTCCCTGTCTACTGGAACAGCTCCCTCTTCTTTTAAGATTGCTGTGATTAAACCCCTTCTCAAGAAGCCTGGCCTAGATCCTCAAGAACTCAGCAGCTACCGGCCCACCTCTAACATTCCTTTCCTTTCTAAAGTACTGGAAAGAATTGTAGCTAACCAAACAATCAATCACCTGATGTCAAACTATTTATTTGAACCCTTTTAGTCTGAGTTTAGGACTTATTCTTCTTAAACTTCTATTCCACTGAAACTGCTGTGGCCAGAGTGGTAAATAATCTTCTCCTTGTGTGTGACATAGTGTGACATATCCCCCATTTTGTGTTTTTCTTTGGTCCCCTTTCAGGATTTTGTGGCCTTTTATTTTCTTAAGTTACGATGCAGTTGCATGCCATAAGACCAAGAAATAATGCAGGTTAGATCTGTTAAGAAGAAGACGAAACCTAGAGAGCGGTTGCGTGGAGAGAGCAAACCGAGGCAGTCGTTACTCGTAAAGTGAATTGTAATGTTGGAAAAAATGAAGAAAACTTTTCCCAGTATACTGTTGAGAGTCTTACTTTCTTCAAGTGTGCAACACAAGTTCCCTGTTGGTGTTGCTTGACCTTAGCACCGCTTTTGATACAATTGACCACAACATTCTTCTTGATCGTCTTTAACACCATGTTGGCCTCAAAGGCTTCTTATCTTACGAAGGAACACAATTTGTTCTTTGTGATGATTCAAAATCGAATCACTGTAACCTAAGCTTTGATTTTAAGGTGCTACTACTTACTGCACAGGTTAGCACCACCCTACCTGAAGGACCTTATTACCCCCTACTGTCCTTCTCGGCCCCTCCAGTCTTCAGGAGCTAGCCTTTTATTAATTCCAAAAGTTAAAAAGAAATCAGCAGGACACAGAGCGTTCTCTTATCGAGCGCCCTATCTCTGGAACAGTCTATCCCTCAGCTGTCATTATAGCTATATCGACCTGTTAGCCAGCACTAGTCTACCCGTGCTGCCGATGGGTACTAGATTAGAGGTTCCTTACTTGCTTCCCTGTCCACCCTACATCCAATAAAGTTATTGTGTCTAGTGAGTTGCTGTGATCATGCTAGGATGCCTGGCCACCCCTCCTGACGGCTACCAGCATGCCCACCAGCCAGCACCTCAAACATCTTTTGTTCATCTATTTTTTTATTGTTGTAAATCTGTATTTAAAATGTTTGCTTACTATAACTATGTCTGTGATGACACCCATCGACACCCATTGTTCTGTGTTTCTTCTCAAGATTTCTTCCTTGTTAACTAAGGGAGTTTTTTCTTGCCCTTAGGGGGCTTGGGTTTAGGGGGGTGTCATTCATATATGGCCTGTAAAGCCCTTTGAGACTACAACCGTGAATAAGATCTATACAAATAAAATATAATTTAATTGAAATTTGATTCATTGAAGGAACTTTGAAAAAACATCCACATTCCTGAGTGATATACCAACATTTAAGTGCAATTGGGTCTCAAAGAACACCATTCAATCATGTGCAACAACTAATGTTCATGTTTGTAGTGTATTTTCTACTCTGCCCTCCCATTCCATGTTTCAAATAAGCATTCATCTCAAAAGCCATTGACCCTCACCCACAGGTGGATCAGGATAAAGTTCTGTCTCAATGAGATACCTGCTGGCGTACAATACCCTGACACAATCTGTGGCTGCATGGCATAGACATCTTGAAAGCGGCCCTTAAACTCAGTGTTTCTATGTCTGCTCAGTACTAGAGAAATGTTTTCTTGCATTCCAGGACATCTCTTCACAGGCGGGGAAATGTGCCAAATTGGGATGGTCGGAGGACACAGAGCTAGTTTATGCTGAAATGCATAAAGACCTGACACAGTTTGGCCTCTTCCCTGCACCTTCATATTCGGGTGATTAAGATACAAGGTAATATCCTCAAGGAAGGCCATGTCGCAGAGAGAATCTGTATCCCTTAGTTTACTGCAGTAATCACATCGATTGCTGCCCTCCAAGAAGGCTGGGATTTCAGTACGCAGCGCAAAAAACCCTCTCCAAGCACTCTCCGCGGCTCATCCATCTGATCTCAGTGTGCATTTGTAAATCCCCATAAGCGGCACTCTCACAAAGAATACCCACATTCATAACCATTTTAATAGTTAGCTTGTGATAAATTGGATAGTCAATGCCATGTTACTTTGTTACTCATGTCTCTCTTCTTTGCTTGTCGTATTTGGAAATTGACTAGTGGGCCAAACTGAGTGAGGATGGGGGCCTGTGGGCCGCCAGTTGCTCATTCCTGACGTATGGGATTTCTTGGTCCAGTTTAATCCATTTCTTGTGACAGGTCTTGATGGATCTACCATGTATTGATGTCATGTACGATAGTGAGGTCAGGGTGGGAGGTTCCCATATGTTGGGCATTTTTGAAGGTCTGTCTTGTCTTTCTATTTTTGTAGGAGGATAAAATTATTGTTCAAGTAGAGTATGTAAACGTCAATTACGTGGAGGCAAGGTCTCAATAAATGTAATTGAAATCTACCACATAACGAGGAGGCAAAACAAGTAAAATCTAGCAATTACGAGCAGTTAACCAAGAATTCAAATCAATCAAAGAGTTTATGTTATGTTATGTTGGGTATGAACCCAAAATAATTTCCAACTATGGGAAAAGCAAATCCACTATACTGTACTTTTAAATAACCACTATGTGTGTTCCTCAATGGATTAAAAAAACTAAAATAATCTAGCAATCATGAGGCTCCACTGCCAGGTGGTGGCAAGACAATAAAGTTAACGCTTAACCGGGAATTTAAAACACTGATAAGGGTTGGCATCAGGGGTATGAAGACATAATAAGATAATAAGCAACTATGAACAAAGGGTATAAACACAACAATCTAATAACATCCGAGTAACTTTAGTAATAGTAGTAGTAAGTAAAAGTAAAAGATGAGGGTGATTCAAACGAAATTATGAATGAAAATAATTAGTAACTACGATCACCATGCTCAGTTTTCCTGTGTTACACCAACATAATAACATTTGGAACTAAGCACACTCCAGGTTTTTCTGTAAAATTACTAAAACGTTTTTGTTGTAATTCCACCAAAGGAATCACCAGGAAGAAAATATCAACTCCACAGCTGACTTTTAGCTGTGGAATTGACATTTCTTTCTGCTGGGTCCCAGTGTCTTCGGCAGGAACTTAAGCGCCTAGTTTCCTGTTATGCGCACTTAGTCGGTCAATCGCTGTGTCCTTGCAAGGTCTTTCTGTGAAAGACCAGTTATCTGGTTGACTGGTCTGGCTCGCCAAAAAATGAGGAACATTCAAATCACAGTGTCATTTCCAAGTCCTTTATTCCAAAGGCCACAGCGTCAAGATGTAACATTCAATCATTTATTCACAGGCTCTTGCAGGATGCCCCAACCACCAGTGCAGTCCTTAATTGAATTATCTGATTTCTCATGTACAACATTACAAACATATGACATGGGTGGGGTTATCAGAGGTCTTCCAATCATTACTGGTTATTTGGATTATACAATACAAAAAGGTGCAACCCCGTATTTCCTATTGGGTTACCATTATTTGAAAACACCAATCACAAACTGCCTACACCCTCTCTAGGTTAGGGCTAGGTTAGGCACACAGAACAGTTGGTCTGTGGTGGATCCATTTAATACAAATACCAACCCCCCTCCCCCCAATTTCTTCCTTATCAACTCCTCAAGAACAGTGGGGGGTTAGAAACAGAGGTCTGGTAGGGAGGGGGTGAAAACAGGATGAAGGAGAAACAATATTAAAGTAATATTCAGGTGGATTTGAGGCGTGTGATGAATGTGGGATGGTTAATGGTGTTAAAAGCAGCGCTGAGGTCAAGAAGGATGAGGATGCTGATGAACCCAGAGTCCGAGGATAACAGTAGGTCATTTGTTACTTTAATCAGGGCAGTCTCAGTACTATGTTTTGAGCAGAAACCAGATTGAAAAGGCTCATAGAGGTCATTGGAGTGAAGGTGGGATTTTAGCTGAGTGGCAACAACTCTCTCCAGAACTTTTGACAGGAAGGGCAGGTTGGAAATGGGTCGGTAGTTATTGGGGGAGTCAGGGTCGATTCAAGTTTTTTTCAGTATGGGGGTGACTGCGGTAAGCTTTAACGTAGAGGGGGTGTAGCCAGAAGACAGAGGAGTTTACGGATTTGGTGATGAGTGGTCAGAGTGTGGGGAGACAGGCCTTGATGAGAGTGGAGGGGAAGGGGTCCAAGTAGAGGACTGGTAGAGGACTTCATACCGGCAACCACTGAGGATGGGTCAGGTGGAGAGTATTTCAGAGTATCAGTGAATGATGACAAGTTGTGATCTGCCTGCAGTGGGTGATCAGGCTCTGGTCCAGAGGTGGTGGAGGAGGCCAGCTGGTTGTGGATAGTGTCAATTTTATTTAGGAAGAAGTTTAAGAATTCATTGCATTTGTCAAAAGTGAAGGAGTGAGCGAGGTTGTCCATAGGTTTAAGGAGTTTGTTTGTGGTGGAGAATAATGTCCTTGGGTTATCACAGCCAGACTGGATTACTCCTGAGTGATATGCAGAGCGGGTAGTGTTAAGGATGTTTTTGTAAAGTTGTTGGTGTTCTTTATATGCCTCTGCAAGAACAGTGAGACCTGACGCAGAAGTCCAAGGTTTTTGATAATGGTGCATCCAGAAACGGTGGGGTGATTGAGTTGAAGTTTTGAGATGGAATATCTTAATGCCATGCCAGCCAGGGAGGAAATTAACCTAGCGTCAATAGCTGGCAGCCCAGCATCGCAAGCTGGTGGCCACGAACTGGGTACCCAGAGGCGGAGAATCAAGAGGCACAGGAGGGCAATCCACAGCATGTCAGGATATCGAACTTGGGTGAAGAATATTGAATATTCAGTCAAACTTCAGTTTGTTACTTAAGGCCCTAACACACAAGCTGTCGGTTGGCCGTCGGTGTGTCCCGCACTGTTGGCTCGAGTTGGCGGATTGTGCGGCTTTTTGGTCCGTTCAGCATGTTGAATTGGTAGTGGAGTTGTAATAAGTTATACGTTGCTATATTACTAAACTGTCTGTGATGAATGACAGTGGTGTGAAAATGATAAGCAAATGCTGCTTTGTTTATGGTTTGTATCTTCGCAGTCTGAGGGTCTTCCAGTTTCCCTTTTTGAATGACGAATACAGATTACTGCCACCTGCTGGTATTGAGAGATATTTCCTCTCGTGCAGGCGCAGAAGGTACGTGGTAGTTGGCCATCGGCTGTAATCTTTGTGGTGTGTTCAAGTGCAACTTTTTTGACTTTGACGTTTTTTGTCATTTACTGGGGATCAGGCGAAGGGGAAGAATCGAGGACAGGCTGGGTCGTTTACCGGGGAATAAGTGACGAGGGAGAATCGAGGACAGGCAGAGTAGGCAACAGGAGATCCAAGATCTACAAGTGCGGGAGAGTCTTGTATGGATAAACCGAAAAACTATCTGGCAGTGGGTGTGGGTGAGTCTTTATAGTTGTGGAGTGAAAAACCCCTTAGTCGAATTGGCATCTTCCAAGGAACACACTGTGCAAATATTGTTTTGCTACGCCTCACAGTTCAGGAGTTATTTGCCAAAATGTAAACACGTAATAACTGACCACATGGTGGTGCTATTGGTACCATTTTTAATATGTTAAGCTTTTCCAGATGAGGCAGTTGTCCATAAAGCATGAATACTTTAGGACTTGTAGTTGTTGAGATTTCAACTTCCAACATTCCTCCCATCCATTTCCTTTATACATTTTAATACTTTAAAAAAATGATATAAATTCACTGAAACATGTTAGAATAAAGAAAAGTAATAGCATCTCCCGAAGAAGATGTATATAAAAGTAAAGAGAAAAGTAACATAACAATAGTGTGACAGCCAGCTCTCACACTAATAACAAAGCTTAAGGGCTTGTGTCCATATAGCATTCTCCTAGAGAATGCCTCGAGAAAAAACATCTCCACCCATTCTCTGAGATTGTGAAAACCATGGATGATACAAACCTGAAACCTGTATGTGCGTGCACATATCAAGTGGGGATCTCTAAACAGGCTGAGGCGGTTGTGAGTGTGTAGTGCCTTTCGTGTAAACAGTTTTTTAAAATCTATATACAATCAACATTCAAAACAGTGTCCGTCTGTTTTTGTGTATCAGTGTGTGACAGGCTTTTTGTGTTAGGAGGTGTAGTATCTCTTGACCTATTGAAACTAGAGAAATATGTTATATTATAAATAATATAACACTCTGAAAAGTGAAATGTTGCTTCCATGTTGGGGGTATAAGTAAGAGTGTGAGACTGGGTACAAAGCGTAGTAGATTATGTTTCAAGCTGTTTCCCACACTCTGTCTGGATCAATGTGATTAAAGCTGCATGTGATTCACTTTAACCTCCTTATTCACACTAATCACATTTATCTTGTTGACGTTAACGCACTCAGGATCTCACACTCCGACACACACAATCTCACAAATAGTATGCTATGCTTTACTATGCCATGCTATACTATACTATACTACACTAGGCTATACTATGTTATGCTTGACTATGCTATGCTATACTAAGCTATACTAGGCTACACTATGCTGGGCTAGGCTATGCTATGTTAGGCTATGCAATGTCATACTAGGCTATGCTGACTATGCTAGGCTAGGATATGCTATTGTATGCTAGGCTATTATATGTTATGCTAGGATATGCTAGGCTATATTATGCTATGCTCGACTATGTTATACTAGGCTATGATAGGCTATGCTAAGTAAAGGGGTTCCTCACCAGATGGCAACACAGATTTCGTGTACGGAGATGCAGAAGGAGGAGAGGGAGCAGTTGGAGAGACAGACGCCATCCTCACACAGCGGGCTCGACGACTCACACCACTTACACAGGTTGGTCCTCAGATGACTCAACGCCCCTACACACACACACACACCTGACACACAGAGTAAAAGCATTGTATTAGAACGGCATAGTACACTTTAAGTACTGTAGTAGTATAGTATATTCATAGCATAGTACAGTAGTAGTACACAGTAAAATACAATAGAGTAGTAGTGCAGTAGTAGTGCAGTTATACTATATATATACTGTATATCCTCTAATATTGTGATGTCAGTTAATGACAGTTAATGAAAGAATAAAACTG
>OMNS01079699.1:0-25811 GCA_900303225.1 Laemonema laureysi
GCTGGAAACTGTAGGTTGAACACTTAGATGTTGTTGTTCTGCCAGTCTGAGTGCATATACCAAACGCAAACGCAACAAAAACTGAACAGTGATACAACAGGTTTTTTGAACCAAGACAGTAGCTTCACATGTCATGTTAGATGTCTTGGCACTGACTACAGTCTACCTAAAGTTCATATGGGAATTAATATATTTCTATGTTAAAATAGACCTCGTAAATAGAAGAAAATATAAGTCGTGTGTAAACATATTGGTTTCTCTATGATGTCAATGCCATTGTGTTACCAGAACCACCAAAATACCTGTATGGGCCACACCACATAAAACGCCCAAGGTGTGCCTTTTATGATGTAATTCATATCTCAGTTTGGGTTGTAAACGACGCGAAGGTTGTAACGCATAATAATGCATAGTCCACTCACAAATAAACACAATGTCGTTACTTACGGCTTTATATGACCGCGTATCATCCACTTACCCAGAGGGTCGTGTCTGAACAGCGCCTGGGCATAGTCCCCCATGGAGCGGGTGTGCGGGTGCGCGTGGAACGGGTAGATGGAGGCGTAGGAGGCGCTCAGGGCCGCCGCGGCATGGTGCGGGAAGGCATGGTGGTGGATTGGTGTTGGCTCGTAGAGAGGCGCGCGGTACGCCGAAATCAAACTGGTGAACGACGAGTTAGGCGACGGGAGAGTCGGTGTGGGGACGAGGAGCGGAGCCGCAGAAGAGGAGCACGACGCCGACACGGCGTTGGAGGCGGCGGGCGTCGTGCCGCTCCTGCCCAGGATGTCTTCGATGTAGAAAGGCGTTGGCTGCGTCGGGTGGACAGGTGTCGGCGCGTAAAGAGGCGCGCTCATGGTTGGGGACGTCGAGTGATGGAACTGCATGAGGAGAGCCGTCAACCCCTGCTGTAATTTACCACTTCTCCTCAGCCGCCCAACAGTGCTAGAGCAAGTACCGAGTAGAGCTTTAATCACTACGTATTTCTATTACATCCCAAAGTGGCTATACGCTTTTACATCTGTGACTTTTTGCCTTTGTCAAATTCCCAACTGCGCATGAAGTCTCTCCTGTGTCTGCAGAGACTGAAACCATCTGGCAGTAGCCAACTGTTGCGCGTGCTGCTTTCCTCATGTCTTTACTGCAGAGGGACTACCAGCTTCCTGCAGAGGGCCAGTGGCCGCTTGTGATTGGCTTATTGAGGCTCGGCCGGGAGACAGAGCGTGTGACGATCCGATGACTGTGAAGAACCGAAACATTCATTTGAAGGCAAGCTGAAACCTCGACGACTTGCCTTTGTATTATCAAAACAAATATAGATCACACAATAGAGAGCGAGGAGGGTAGAGAGATGACGTAAACAATGGTGAAACGATCACTTCTCACTTGGGGATTGATTTGCCCATTATTGTCGAGGGTGATTATCTATTTATCACAACACAGACAACTTAAGACATGGATCTTTAATAGGCATTGTCTTTTTAATCGTATTCAATGTTGACAGTCATTCCATGTATAGATAGCCTGCACTTGAATAGACAAATCCATCTCCTCTCGGAATAATCAGGATAATCAGAAAGCATGAAATAAGCTGACTTGACTTTATATATACTTGAATTGAATCAACACAATACAACGATATGGATCACAAGATACAACCAGCTTTGTGTCGTTTTATATGCATAGGCCTACACCTTATAAACCAACACGTTTTGCCCGCAGCTTGAATATCTTATAAACTATTAGCCCGGCTCATACGGTAGCCGGGCGGCGGGTGATTAACTCATCATTTGAATGTTTCATGTTTGCTGGGGGAGTGGATGCACCCCTATCAGGGTGGTTATCGCGACAGCACGATAAACGTGACTCACTTAATAGCTTACCAAATAGATCTTTATTCCCCGTTCCCCAAACCAGTTAAACAGTAACTCGCAACTTCTCTCTTTTAAAATCGTCCAGCAGTGTGGGTCACTGCCTATTTCATGAGAAATTGATAGTGATGGCAAATGGCAAACCCTTGATAGTGGCCTCATAAATATATAGCCTACCCAACCCGGTTTCTTTAATCTGCGTAATAATAACACGTCTTTACACGCTCAAATGCAATTTACACCATTCAATGCAATGTTTCGATTTTCTAGCGCGTCTTGAAGAACTTTCTAACGGTTGTAATTTAGATAAATTGACCAAAGAGTAAACATGGGCATGAGCAACCTTGGCGACACATCGCCACTCATGAAAGAAAAGGCTAAACTGCTAATATTTAGACTGTGACAATCATTGCAGGCCATTGATCCGCCCAGCCACCCTGTCCAGAGCCATTGATAACTGCAGAGGACAACCTTATCTTTTCTCTTTGTTCGTCTTGCTCATTCAACTGGCGCCGCTTATATATTTATTATATATTGTCATAAATTCCCAAAAATGTAAAATCCGATGAAATGTAAACTGTTGTCCAAATATATAGGATTCCGCGCATTTACTTTGATATATTCGAAAAATATTGTAGTAAAATAGTGTAGTAGCTTGTAACAATTAAAACCCTGAATGACAAGCCAGCTATATCACCTCTCTAGTAAAGGCCAAAATGAGAACAGAACTAACCCTAAATATAGCCTATACTCAACCATAATATTATATGTGTTGTTATTATTATGTACATGCACTGCAATACAACACAAATAGGCTGGTCTACAATAGGATCTAGCTCATTGCGCAACCACGAAGCTAAAACAAACAACCCCAAAAAATGGAATATAAATCAATTAAAAACAAATGAGATAGGCATAATGGTACACATCATTTGTCATAGCCTAATAGTCTAGTTCTAATGCAGGTTTTGCAGCATATTGCAGCCCAAAGCCAGCTGAAATGTTCAACAAATTCTTATTTTGAAACAAAAGCGAAGCATAGGCCTATAGTTAGGCCTGCATGAATGAAAAACACACCTTTCACCAGTTTTTAGTAAGTCGTTGTTATATTGTTATATTATTCGAATACTTTTTACGAACAGATTATCTTAAAGATACTAATTTGCAACTAATTTAATGAAGTGTCAAATTAAATGAAAGTCGGACAAGCTCCTTCAGTGAGATCATGCAACCAAGGGGCTATCAACAAGATGCGGCTGGTGTCCAAAGGGTAAATTATCGCCACCTACTGGAATTTGTTGGATGATCTAGATCAGGGGTGTCAAACTCAAATACACAGTGGCCCAAAGTTTTAAACTGGGACAAAGTCGCGGGCCAGATTTCATATTTATTGGGGGAGAAAAGAAGATGCATGTTTTCCCTTTTTCCTAGATATAATAATGAACCTTTTCATATGGGAACAAACTTAACTTACTTACTTAAACACTGAATCTGGAACAAGCAAAGCTTAATACTATAAATACAATTCAAATAAAGGACACATCAGTGGCATTCATTTCTTAAATACAAATAATATTATGCCTCTTTCTCCATCTGTAGCCTTTTCAGTTAATTTTCAATGGAATAATATTTTCACAGGCCAACAATTTGGCCAACATAATTTATCACAATTATCTATAATTTCTATTTCTAAATTATTTCGTTACAGCCACGTTGGCTCCGCACACAAGACAAACAGGTCTGTCCTTTACGGTCGTGGACAGATATTCTGTCTCCCATCTGTCTAGAAAGCTCCTGTTTTCCACCTTCCGTTTGGCCATTTTTTGGGAGGGGTGTCTTACATCTGTCCGAGGTGACTGGTAGCATGAGGTTGCGAATGAATGAAAACCAAGGGGCAAACTCCCGGTCTGAAAAATGAAGCCTATACGAAGTGCTAAAAACTGCAATTCATTGAATGGCCGCTTGAGGCTGGCTGCAGAAGGGAGTCAATTCCCATAGACCCCCATGTTAAAATGTCCAACTTTATAGCTGAAATAAACATGTTTATAGCCTGGTCTCAATAGCTCATTTCCCCCTTCATGACAACTGTGGCTCACCCGTTTTCATTTTATTCAGGCTTATAGTTATGCATAATTAAGGGCGGGGCCACTTTGAGTGACAGGTGGGTGCCGTCACAGGAGGCTAGCCGCTAGCTGTCTGCAGGTCTCTTCGCACTAAGTTGGTGTGTTTCAACAACCAGGCTTCAATCGCCCCGCCTCAGCTCCACCTCTTTTCATATTTTTGGATTAGCCGGAAGTTGGGCGGAGTCAGGCACAGTCAAGCAAATCGGCTCTTCAGAAACCAATGGTGACGTCACGGACACTACGTCCATGTTTTATACAGTCTATGATGAAAACAGAGGAGGGGATGCTTGCGGGTCTTGACCCAAGGCACTAGCAGAGCATTCTGGGATTTGTTGTATTAGCGGTGCATGCGTTACCGGTGGGCCAGCTCAAATATAAATTTGATATTATCTCGCGGGCCAAATATAATTACAGGCCAGAATTTGACATATATGAAAGATGGACTTGTGGACTGCTTAATCCTCATGCTGCGTGAGACAACCTATTTAACTGGGGATTTTTAATCAAAGTTTGACTGTTGGCACGCCAGTATTTGATATTAATCCAAATATTTTAAAGTAATGTTTTCTTTAGATTTTTGTTGTTCACTTTTAGTTTTGCCCCATATAAGTGTTCCCAATAGTATTCCAATATTCCTAATAAAGTTATATCCATATATATATGTATATATATATATATATATATATGACAAAAACGTGTTGGTGGCATCATATGTAACAGTATAACCACATGAGTGCTAGCTCTAAAGGCTGTACCCCAGCACTTATCTTCAGAGTGACTCCCCACGGTTCACGTCTGAACCGTCTGAGCATTTATATCTAAGCCTGTTTATTTGTACGAAACGGATGCCTCGTAAGCTTGTGACGTAGGTAGACTAGTGCTGCTGTTAATTAACTCCGGCAATATTGTTCCCCGAATATGTTTCCGCCTCCTAAATACAGCTTTTGGTTGGCTCACTATGGTTCCACCCTCTGCCATCGCTTGAAACGGATACAGCTCGCCATGTATCGCTCTTTGCGAAGTGTTCAGTGGTTAAACTGCAGTGCCTTGTCATTGCAAAGACACCTCACCAAAATAAAGCACACATCTTTAATCGGAGCAGCTATAACCCCCTGTAGAATGGTATGTTTTAACATTTTTACATATTAGATGTTCCATTAGCCCGAATGACCTTATTAGCAATAGCTTAGCCGTATGAAGCGAACGACTTGTTGGTAATTCAGCTATATAACTCGCTGTGTATTTGTGCACAGACGTGCAGTTTGTGAACTGCTTCCTAATCCAATGGTGCATCGTTGTCATATAGACACCAATGCAATTGTACTCTGATGACGTTTGTTTGTCAGTCAGTTAGCGTCTCATTTTAAACAACCAGAGGTCAAAGTCGTTTTTTTTTATAAACATCGCAGGTTTAGCAAAGCTGAACCAAGCTAACGTATTCGTTTTCTGTCTTGTTGGGTCCATTCGTGATTCGTATTATCCGATACATTAACGTGGGTAACGTTTATGTCACACCTCAGTCACGAACGGACAAATATACAGATAGATTGGTCGGTATGGTCAAACCCACTTTAGACCTCATGCCCCCAGATACATTCAGCCCATGTTGTCTGTATGTATGTGAGTGTAGATACAATCTCGTCCATTGACAGCCCATTGACATACCGTTTAGCATGTTTCCTCGTCTATACCTTTTCCCATGAATGCTTACCCGTACTGTATGTTGGTATGACAGGCCAGTTCAGAGTACAGGATTGAGCAGGACACATTTGGGGAGCTGAAAGTTCCGGTGGACAAGTACTATGGTGCCCAGACGGTCCGATCCACCATGAACTTCAGGATTGGGGGTCCATCTGAGCGGATGCCAGTAAGTTTGGAGATTAATTATTTGAATGTTGCTTTACATTATTTGGAGAAGGTATGCATAATATCTGTATGCTTGTATTGTTTACAATAAGTACGATTTTTTGGTGACTTTAAGTGTAAAAACGATGCTATATTTCATTAGACTTTTAAAAGCCCAGTAGATGCCATGGTTACTGGCTCATGGGTGACAAATGAAAAACTGTAGGATTTACCATGTGATCGGAGTCCCTTGTGTAGCAGTGGCTAAACATGACTATGGAAGCCTGAGATTCTGTTATGTCATTGCATGTGTGTTTTATTTTTATTTTTTTTACACATTACAGAATTCATAAATCAGGTGTTTAAAGACCTGTTCCTGGTGTGGTTGAAAAAATCCTTAAAAATAATAAAGTTACTTGTGAAGTCTTTCTTATTATATGTTTATGTAACTTCACATCTTCACATCATGCCCTCATTTCATCATGCCAGGACCTATGAATATCCTAATATGACACACCCCCTAGAAGCTACTCAATCTTTCTGCAAAAGCCATAGATTTCTGCATCTCTTGTCAAAGTAAATTGTTCACTACATACATGATATATATGACAGTACATACACAAGTAGACATCAAAGTCATTGGTTCGTGATAATGGTTGTGATGGCAGTGAAGAGACTAGCCACATCACCATAACATGAACAGAAGTGGATTATTATTAAGTTATTAATTTATATTAAATGTTTATTTCACCTTGGATAAACAAACTAACCCGCTGCCTGAGGTAAGGACATGCATGTGGCTCATCGGCATATCTAGGTAAAATCACATTTACTTGCTGTTTCTGTGACCCAGAATATTGGGTCATAAACGAGGCAATGTTCTTTATGAAACCAAGGTTTTGCAAGCTATAACTGAACAGCAGTCTGTCGACTGTTTTAGCCATTTTTCTGAGCTTAGCAGCACAAGAAGCAACTTTCTGATAGTTGGCTACTGTTATCGTAAGCCTATCAAGCATCTGCACAAGGACAGGCATTGGCACCACCAGCACAATAGACAGCGTCAAATTGCAATACTGCGAAGGACCATAAATCAATACAAAAAACCATGTGGTCACGGAAAGCTTCCAGAAGACGTTCCACAGGAAATACACGGTTTAAGGGGAGGGGGTCTTTAATATTGTGGCAATGTTTTTTTCCCATCCATTTTTTTGGTATTTTTCTTCTCTGCTTTTCTCTGCCTACTGTACACCTCAGATCCAGGTCATTAAGGCCTTTGGGGTCCTGAAAAGAGCAGCAGCAGAGGTGAACAAGGACTACGGGCTCGACCCCAAAATCGCAGACGCCATTGTTCAGGCTGCAGATGAGGTGCACCCGGTTTCAGCGCTTTACACACCATTTATGTCTTTGCAGTACAAAGCAATGTTGTTTTCATATGATTTGCAAACACACCACGCTAATCATACATCCCTGCTTTATCTACCGGGTCTAAACTCAAACACCTAACATTGACAGAAGTGGAAATTTCCTCATGTAGTTTTTGGATCAGTGACATGCTGCGGCCATTTACAAAACAGTGTAAAAAATGGTATGATAATGTTCCTTTTTGAATGTTTTGTAAATTGAACAGAACACCACTGTTGTATTGGACATTTCCGGAGTATTTCGCTGCCGAAGTGTCACCACGGCACCCAGAGGCCAACACAGTTCGTCTTTGTCAGACACATCTACCTGCGATATACTTATCACACAAATGATTATGTTCGTTTGCAAAACGCTGCAAAATTATAAATATGCATACGTGTATAAAATATCTGTATGTATATAGTAGGGCTGCAACTAACAATCATTTTCATTATCGATTAGTCTGTTGATCATTTTCTCGATTAATCGATTAGTTGTTTGGTCCATAAAATGTCAGAAAATGGTGAAAAATGTTGATCAGTGTTTCCCAAAGCCCAAGGTGACGTCCTCAAATGTCTTGTTTTGTCCACAACCCAAAGATATTCAGTTTACTGTCACAGATGAGTCAATAACAATAACCGGACACTTGCTCAACTGCTGCTGTTGCCAGGTAGCATCAGGTAAACTGGACGACCATTTCCCCCTGGTGGTGTGGCAGACCGGCTCGGGCACGCAGAGCAACATGAACGTGAATGAGGTGATCAGCAACAGAGCCATCGAGATCCTTGGAGGAAAACTCGGTAGCAAAGACCCTGTTCACCCCAACGACCATGTGAACAAGAGCCAGGTAAAGCCCCGGTCTTCCAGACACACAAGCCATCCCTTTGAGCATCACCTCTTGCAGCGACCGTTCAATTGTATGAATTACGAGGCCCTGATGTCATCGTTTCTATTTGTTGAACTGCATAAGAGTAGCTAGCATTTTAGTTGTACTGCTGTTGGCCCTGGAATTCTCTGGAATACTTTTATAATCATTTACTGAACTTGGAGGTTCTCGGTGTCATGTATGTAGTAGACAAAAACGATTAATGCCATTTTGTTTCGCTAAACTCAAACATTTCAAGCATCAGTGATGTCACTTTCGGAATTAACGCTTTTGTTCCCGTAAATAACCTGTTCCCAAATTAGCTAGCTGTTAGCAATGACAGCAGTTTATTGATTTTCTCATGTTTGCTATTAAGTTGAACGGACAGTGCAGTGTTGAGTGTGAAGTTGTTTGGATGCGTGGTTCTGGAGAAAGCTGCTGTGTGTGTGTGTGTGTGTTCCAGAGCTCCAACGACACCTTCCCTACTGCGATGCACATCGCTGCTGCCACAGAGGTTCACCAGGTGCTGTTGCCCGGACTACAGATCCTTCACGACGCTCTGGCGGCCAAGGCTGAGGAGTTCAAAGACATCATCAAAATCGGACGTACGCACACACAAGATGCCGTGCCCCTCTCGCTCGGACAGGTACCGCAATCCACCCCACAGCCCAGCAAGCCACCATGAAGCTGCAGTGGTCAGTGGTCTCGATGTACTTAAAAAAGTATACAGTAGTATACAAGTAGTATACAAAATGGCCGATTTGCCGCTGGATGCTCAGTAGTAATAGTAATACTTTTCCTACACGCCCCCAATACACCGCTGCCTGCAATTGGTCAACAAATACCATGTGAATGATTATGTCAGTATCTGGTATCTGTAAATATTTGGTATCTGTACAATATAGTACAATGTGACTATAGTGTCATGTTTTGAATGTTTGGTGATAAACCTCGTGCTGATGTTTAGTGCGTGCGTGCGTGTGTGTGTGTGTGTGTGTGTATGAGCAGGAGTTTGGAGGCTACGTGCAGCAGGTTAAGTACAGCATAGCCCGGGTGAAGGCAGCCATGCCCAGGGTGTACGAGCTGGCGGCGGGCGGCACGGCCGTCGGCACGGGGCTGAACACGCGCATCGGCTTTGCTGAGAAAGTAGCCGACACTGTGGCGTCGCTCACAGGCAAGCTGCCACCAGACGAGAAACACACAAATGTTTCTTCCCATTCAAACTAAAGTAGCAGAGGGTAAACGGCACACAGGTGACCCCCAGATGGAGGCGTCTCTCTAAAGCAGCCCCGTGTCCACAGGCCTGCCCTTCATCACGGCTCCCAACAAGTTTGAGGCGCTGGCGGCGCACGACGGCCTGGTGGAGCTGAGTGGGGCGCTGAACACGGTGGCCGTCAGCATGATGAAGATCGCCAATGACGTGCGCTTCCTGGGCTCCGGCCCGCGCTCCGGCCTGGGAGAGCTGGTGCTGCCGGAGAATGAGCCGGGCAGCAGCATCATGCCAGGTCTGTCAACACTAACACACTGCACATAACGGAAGGTTTAACGGCTGTAATTATAGTGTAATTTGTTATAAATGGCAAAGCCATCCGTCAGGTGATTCTCTGTGAGAACATCTGTTCTAGTTGACTGCGCCTGCCTCTGTATGAGAGACCACTTCGATTTTGGATGACTCACGATGTATGACCAATCAGGGCATCTCTTCCTTGATTGGTTCAGGGAATCCATCTTGCCTGTCAATCACAGATTCCTGACTTCTCAAAGGCAGAGAAATGTAGGGCGAAAGAGAGGGGGCTTTTTTCCAGTTGCTATGACATTGAATGCGCTGTTCCTTATTAGTGCCCAAACATGAATGTCTGCCCTAACATGAAAGAGTATATTTGGTACGTTATTTATACTATTGTATATCTTTCATGTTTTTAAAGGAAAGATATACAATAGTATAAATAAATAAACATCACAAAAAAATAAACCAATAGGTCTATAAAGTGCAATTAAGTTTAACCATGTATTTAAATCCTGGGTCTTCAACTGCGGGTTAGGGTTAGGGTTAAGCACTTAAACACTATAAACATGTATAGTTGGTAAGTTAGTTAGTTGTTGTTTCGGTTCAGCTCCTGCCGGCTCCCTGTTCCTCAGGTTGGCCAGAGTTACATTTGGATGATGCCATAAACAGCTGTTTGACACAGTGGTTTGTATGACAGTTGCCATTGTCACATGGCTTCGTTGTGACACAATGCCTACATATCAGAACGGTTTTGTCCTCCTTCTGTCATCAGTATATTTTACAGGGAAGCCAAAATGCTTCCATACATGCGACTTAAGTGATGCAGGAGACTGTCTGTCAACTGCTTTTATCATGTGAACACGTCTATATCTTTTCACTGCAACTCTGCATTTAGCGAATTTAGCTAAAATTAGTTACTTTACAAAGGATATATTGGTGTACTATATAGTAGTATAGATTGGTGTACTATATAGTAGTAGATATTGATGTGGTATATATTGGTGTACTATACAGTAGTATATATTGGTGTAGTATATATTGGTGTACTATATAGTACAATATTATAGTACAATATTATAGTAGTATATATTGGTGTACTATATAGTAGTATATATTGGTGTAAGCCAGCAGCATGTTTCTCCTTGTTCTTCCTTCCAGTTGCTAGCCATCATCATTTGGAGCTGTTTCAGATTTCAAGTAGAATTTTATTTTAGGGGTGACCTTTTCTTAACCCCTTGAGGCTTGTGTCTCTGTCACGCACACATGCACACACGTCTTTCAGAGCTACTGGCTCTGCCTGGAGGCAGGAGTCACAGTCCGTTTTTCCTGGTACTCTGCATCTGGTTATGAAATGAACCAGCACACCATGACTGTGTGCGGTCGTGCGAGGCGGCCTCGCCGTCTGTGGATACTGCTGGCACAGCCATTCAGGCTCGGCGTGCCACTCGGGCTGCAGGGGTTCGGTACCGTGTTGTGTTGCTGGAGGTCAGCAATTGTTTCTTTGCTGATTTCATCATCGCTCGTTATTGAAATTAAATTCCCACACTTATAATTGTTGTATGTGAAGTGGTTATGAACTATATTTCAAACAAAATTATTTCACCTTCAAGGTTAATCTCAATGTCGTCCAGCCCTTGCCCCTGCAGGTCAGACAGTCTTCCTTTTTTCATCGCTATCAACAGTTAGCGACTTTTGCAAGCTGCAGGGTACTCTCTGGAAGCCGGTAGAATTCTCTGTGGACATGGACGTCATGTCCTAGGAAGGTGGCGAGCTGATCCATTTAGTTTTCTTTTAAGTTTAGTACTGTGGACAATGTGGCGACTTGTTTCTGCAGTGTAGTTGAGGTGAGGGCCGCTGGGTTCTTTGCACCACATTGGTTTGCGAAAGCAGTCAGAGCCTCTGAAATAGGAAAGGGCACCGGGGCGTGCAAACAAGTACACATTCTCTATGTGGACTTGACACTCATTCCTGTTTTTCATGAGGAGGTTCAATGCAGCGATCATGTCAGGTGGGAAAAGCACAGGCACCATCCTTGACCATTTACCTCAAATCGCAACCCTGTCAAAGTGCTTGGCAAGTTTCCTCTCGAACCCAGTGAGGCCCATCATAATGTCGGGATTCAACTCTGTGTGATTCCTGGATGCGAAAGCCTGGAGCTCCATTTTTTTAAACTTCCCCCTTTTCTGTTAAATAGTACTCTCTACAGTCTAAAGTCACTTTAGTGAGATTTCCAAAGCTTTTGATGGTGAGTTCTTCCTCCTTCATGCACTTTGCACGCCCAGTAGCGAGAATCATGCGTAATGGGTAAAACCTGTGGTTTATTCCATTTGGCTTG
Source organism: Laemonema laureysi (assembly GCA_900303225.1). Classification (NCBI taxonomy): domain Eukaryota; kingdom Metazoa; phylum Chordata; class Actinopteri; order Gadiformes; family Moridae; genus Laemonema; species Laemonema laureysi. Next base: position 11,945 of record OMNS01079699.1, read on the forward strand.
TTGAAGTGTACCCAACGCAGCACCTGCAACGGACTCCATTCGCCTTTTCTCATATAATGTGGCAAATTGCTTGGCAGACTCTGTAACGGCATGGCGATTTGCAATGATGGCATTGCATTGCACAATGCCTGCAGTTCTGGCCAACAATTTCAAAGCCAAGGATGGGATCTTGTATGAGTTGCTTTCCGACTCATAACCAGCAACAGCTCTAACTGCTTGTATCAGGTGGGGAACGGTACTGGGCATAACAAGGTCTTCGGTGCTCTTCAAAGGTGTTCTTGCTCTTGCCGTTATTAATAGTCTTGCCATCTCTCTAATTTTTTGGCATATGTAATCATTCCTTCTCTCGCCTGGCTTCCTGGCATTGTATATTGTCTCGCTGAGACTAAGGATGTCTCTTTCACCTCTGACAACTGAGGAAATGTCACCCTGGTTCATTTCACAGGCAATCTTCCAAACAGCTTAATGAGCTGGACCAGGTTTCGGTAAGTCGAGGTGGATCCGTTTTTGCCAGACTGGAGACTCTCCCTCAACAGACTTCTGAGGGCAGTTTCTCACATGTCTCCATAGGCAATGTCTTGCATACAGGCCTTGACAAAACTTGCAGTGATGGTAGTCATCAGATTGTTTTGCTGTAGTGGGTCTTCAACAAGCAACCGTTCCTCTAGCACCACAGCTTGCCATGGTAGTATTGTGTTCAAAGTTTCCCCTCTTCTTAAGACAGCTTAACAACTCTTCTTTCACAGGATCTTTTGTTAAAACTGAAAGCCTTTGCAACATCCAGTTGTCTACTGTGGGCTTTTTCTTAAAATTGTGATATTTCAGGACAAGTAAGATTGTTGGTTCAGGGGCATGCTGGGAGAATGCTCTAGAACACTGTAGTAAGTTGGGAAAAATGTGGTCCTGAAGGTCCTGATATTGAAGGTGTGTTATCATAAAATTGTTCTCATTTGTCATGAATACAAACGCACACACACATTGCACATTGCACACTCACACTCCCACTGTGTGTGTGAGCAGGCAAGGTGAACCCCACCCAGTGTGAGGCAATGACCATGGTGGCAGCCCAGGTGATGGGTAACCATGTGGCCGTCACCATCGGAGGCAGCAACGGACACTTTGAACTGAACGTCTTCAAACCTATGATGGTAAAAAACGTTATATAACTTTAAATACATGTTATGTAAGTATACAGGGTTGGTGACATCTGACTCTACCATTCCGTTCTGTTTGTAATACATTATTCTCTCTCTCTACCCTCTCACTCCTCTCTGTCTCTCTCTCTCTGTCTCTTTCAGATCAAGAATGTGTTGAACTCTGCCCAGTTGCTGGGTCACGCCTCTGTCTCCTTCACCAACAACTGTGTGGTGGGCATCCAGGCCAACACAGAGCGCATCAACCAGCTCATGAACAACTCTCTCATGTTGGTCACCGCCCTCAACCCACACATCGGTACGTCATCAAATCACTCCATCCAAAAATGGATGAATAAATGTTGCCTACATATTGATGCACGCATTTGCAATCAATTAATATGCAGCTGTACAGAAGCAAGAAACATCCATGTGCACCAACTACACAACAATGGTCAAGCTGATGCTTGAAGTCATTCCTCTGTGAATACTTAATACTAAGTTGCCACTAGAGGGCAGCTGGGAGCTGCTGGTTAGAGTAAGACTACAAAATGTAAAACGTACTGAGTATTGGCTTTTATTATTTTATTTATTCATTTTGTGAACTTTTGTTCTCCTTTTGCCCCTCAGTCACACCCTGTGTTGACGTATTCTGTGTCCTTACAGGTTACGACAAAGCGGCCAAAATAGCGAAGGCGGCCCACAAGAAGGGCACCACGCTAAAGGCCATGGCTGTGGAGCTGGGCTATGTCACCGAGGAGCAGTTTGACCAGTGGGTGAAGCCAAGCGACATGCTTGGCCCAAAATAAACACCCAACACCGCAATCAACAATGACTGCCTAAAAGAAACAAGACTATCGTGATAAACAGTATCCAGCCAACGTGGGACTTAAAAGGGAGAAGGAAAGCTGGAGGGCGAGACCCATTGGAAGAGAATATGTTGCCCATGTTTTGTCGTGTGTTTTAGAACCCTTTGCCAACTCAACTTATCACAACCTTTTCAAAAAGCACTTGTGTGACATTTTTGAGTCGTGTTGTCGTTGCTGATTCACGATTGTTAACGTTATGTCATGGCAACACTAAATAGAGACACGTGTTAAAGAAAACCCAGAGCTAATTAAAGCTAGAACACCTAAGAGCAGATATTTTTCAACCAAGGTGAAATAAACACTTGTACAGCACTTGGGTCTGTCAGTTGGAGGCGTTCGTGAGGATGGCTACATGGTTGTTTTTGGTGTCATTGCGCATGTTAATGTGTAAAATAAACAATGTTCTGCTGAAACAGATGGTGGTGTATGTTGAAGATCTATGAAACCACAGGGACTGACACGTCTGTTGTCCAATTTTATTATAATCTGTGTTCCCTCATTTCCAGTCTGTTCATCCAGAGGGGGATATTACTTATTATTTAAATAGTATTGTAAATGTTGTTTTGCCTATGAAATGTCATGAATAATAGTAAAGGCCAAGAAGGAAGTGATGTCTTAAATTAGATGGCTTAGTCTGAGTAACAGCCAAACAAAACCTGATTTGAAACCTTGATTTCATAATGACCTGAGAAGAGAAAACAAATCTATACAAATTAATTGATTACCAACTAACTGTTTTAGCATTAGATAGTTGGTACTTATTAGTACTTTTGTTTCACTGTTCTGGTGGAGAAAAACATTTAGACAATATTTAGTTGATGCTTCCCTTGTATATTCTTGCAGGGCTTTCAACACCATTCTTGATAACAAAAAATGATATGGTTTATATAAGATTAAGATGCACTTCATTAATCCCAGGAAGGAGATTTATTTTTCTGTAGCTCTCTTCAATTCAAAGGAGCAGTTTACAGGTTAAACAAAGGAAAAATACTAAATGAAGGATAGATATAAAGTACAAACCATGAGGTAATGGTGTGAGTGGGAGTCTGGAACTGGGCCACATCACTATAAACCCTAATATGCAGGCCTACAGTGAACTTAAAATGGATTACCTCGTAAAATGTAAGTAGACACACATTTAGCCAGAAGCCACACATTTGTTTTGGATTGTAGGCCTACTTTACTAAAATAAATCATATGCAATAACTCAATAATTTTTATTTTTACATACTAAATAGCTATTTATCTGTACTTCACACTACTTAGGTCATTGGTGTGACTTTTTGAGTCATATCTAAATATAGTAGATATTTCTGTTCAATTTCCTGTCTGCCTTCTCTTTACTATAGGACTGTGGGTGGTTACACCCACCTTAGGTGTCATGTCTGAAACTGAAACATGTGTATGGGTGCTAAATAAAATAAAAAAATGATTTTGATCTGAATCCCCAATAATAATAATAAATGTTCCTGGTGGGATTTGCCGAATTTAAATTTAAATTTTCCACATCAATAAATATGTAATTTGTTTAAAAAATGTCACGCCTCCGCTGACTCCTATACAACTTTTCTAAGGTCCAGATGTGACCATAGACTGTATAAAACAGGGATGTGACACATGAGTTGTAGCCTCTCTCTCTAGTGCAACTAGTAGTGGTGCAATTGATGTGATAGATTTATTTTGCTGAAGTGATTACAATAAATCCAAGACACAGTGAATGTACTCTGAAGAGTACTGATAGTACACGCAGATATGCAATTACTGAATCATTCACTCACTTTTATTTATTTTGTGAAGAACGAATCTCTTAAAGTTACAGTGCAGATAAGCCACTATCATTTCACACTGATTCTAAATCATTTTAAAGATTTGATTAACGAGTGCATTTGAGATTAAAAAAATACCTAACCACTGTATATATTTTGTATATTGTTTAATAACAATATTGAAAGAAAATGTTTTCGTGTACAGAGTATACAAAATAAAAGGGATTTTTCTTTTATAAAACTGAATGGCAACACCTTAACCTCCCTTAAAAAACGTCAATTCGGCAAAGCTGATGTTTCCGTTTCCTTTGTGGCACATGGATGATTCAACACATGCCCCTCCCCCTTGTTAATGTTACCGTCATTTGAATGTTCCCAAATACTATGCAAGAGTACTGTGATTTAACCTTTATTCTTACTAGTATTAAATCAATACGGCCCACGTCACCAACAACGAATCATACGGCTCAAATTCAGCTGTTTTTTTTGATACCCATCCCTGATTGGACAGTTGAAATCAGTCTTCATAGAATGATTTGGGCGTCTTGTCCTTTCAATCACCTTTTGTGTGCTTTACTAGTCAGCCTATCTGAGCGTCTACAGAGGGCTGACCTAAGCCAGGAAGAGATTATCTGCCCCTTACGCGACTGAGCGTCCAACCAGTCGGCTGCCACCAGAATCCCAAAAGGAAAAGGGTTTTGTCAAGGCACAGGTTTCTGGAAAGCAGAAAGGTTTGCATGTTGCCACCACAGCTGTATAGAAGGACTCGTACTGCGTGGCGTTATGAGGTGTCTGTGTTGAATGCCCCTGCCTCCAGCTAACTGCATATCATTAGACCGTCCCCGGCAAGCTAACAGGCAAGTTGTTCAATTGTTTCTACATTGCTCTGCATGTTTTGCAGAATGGAGCACCTACCTGGCATTCTCCTCTATGTTTCCAAGGTCTCTGCCTTATATTTTAATATTCCTCCAAGACAACAGACCACTGTCCCACTTTCCCTGTCATGCTACAATAGCCAAGGGACAAAAAAACAAACTTGATTCTCTTATCCATGCCCATGTTTTTGTTTTTTTTACAAACAAAAGGATTGACCAACATGAGGAAAGGTAATTAATAAATAACACCTCATGAAATTTGCCTTATAATTAAAAAAAAAAGAAAAAAAGAATCACATGACTGAATAAGGAGGCCTCTGTGTGGCGACAGCAGCGATATGCTTCCCTATCCTGAAGGCATCTCTCCTGCATGAGGATCACAGCTTGTCTCTGTCCAGCAGCTCCAGCAGCTCATGCTGAATGTCTTCAGGCAGCTCCAGGGGCGGCAGGTCGTCCAGACACAGGTCCTCCTGCGCGGGCATCTCCAGTGGCGGCAGCTGGGGGATGGCGATGTCTTTCCCCTTCCCTGTGGAGGCGGTCTTGTCCTGCTGTGCCCCCCGCGCTCCGCCCACCGCGGGCGGCAGCACCCATTGCTCAGAGCGCTCCACCAGGTCGGCGGCGTCGGCCGCCTCCGAGCTGAGCCGCGCGTTCTCCGCCCGCAGCCGCCGGTTCTCGGAGGACAGCCGCTGGTTCTCATCCATCAGGTGTCCCAGCAGCCGCCGCAGGTCCTCCATGGTGGTCCGCTGCTCCTCCAGGCGGGTCTTGTCGTCCTTGGCGGTCTTAGAGCCTCTGGGGCAGCGGGCGGCCGGGGCCAGGAGTGGGCCCCCGGGGTGCCGGCACTGCAGCTGGTAGAGCAAGGTGTCGTACTCCCTCTCAGCGCCCCCCATGCCCCCGGCATGGCTCTGACCGCCGGAGGGGGGGATCGGCTGGGCCGGGGTCTCCGGGGCCGGGTCGGGCCGAGCAGGGACAGAGGTTTTGGCGGCTCCTCGGCGGGCTTCTCTTTTCCAGCGCTCTTGGATGAGCCGCTGCTGCTTGACGTGATGGTCCATCTGGAGCTCCATGGACAGACGAGCCTGACCGGCCCGAGACACCCAAACATCACCGTTAGGAAAAATAAACGACGCAAACATAACATAGATGCTGTTTGACTTAACCCAACTGTTTGACTTGACCCAATGCGCTAAAGCTAATCCAATTATTTTTTTGACTTAACCCAACTGTTTGACTTGACCCAATGCGCTAAAGCTAATCCAATTATTTTTTTTATACAGAAACAGTCGACTTTCTGTAAACAGAAATGCAACTGTCAGCGGTAAAAACAAAGCCTTGTGAGACAATCCAGATATTCAAATTTGCATTTCGCAATCAATACCAGTCTGGGATGTAATTGATTTCCACATATGGACGAGGCATTACATTGTTCAAAAAACTCTGGCCAATCAGAGTGACGCTCATGCTCTCTTCACTCTTGCCGAATCCAGTCAGAAGTAAAGCAAAAACATATTTTCGATTAAACTGGTTCTGATCGCTCCATCGCTTGCTACACTTTACTTGGGTGCCGAGATTGTGGCTCTCCTCACTTTGCCATGAACTGAAAGTCCCTCCCCATAGCACTGATTGGTCCTATCATTTAAACCTTTTTTGGAGAGCCTTTCAACAGGATCAAGGCCAGACTGATCTGCAGAGAGAAATGTTTGTGTATGTTGCACAATTAAAATACAGACCCCAGGGTTAATGGTTTCAATAATTAATGTATTTAGCAGCTATTTCAATGTTTAAACGATGGCAAAAGATAACAATATTCTGGTCTACTAATAATAACAGGTGGGTCATTTAATAAACATGAATGGTACCCATGTACCCCAGAACAGCACCTGTGTGTCTGTTCTCCCTGTGGCAGTGAATAGCACTACTGCTGCTGTTGACTTCATCTCATACATACTTTGGAAGCTCTGCACAGAGTCTGAGTCAGACCAGTGAGGGGATGGAAAGCGACTGGACGCCGATGCAGAACTTAAGTGATATTGTAGTTTTGCTTTTTGAAGCATTGGTACACTAAAACATTTGTTTTAACAAATTGAACCAATTAAGAAATGAAAAGGAAAATAAGGATTAGTTGATTCAAAATATTGACATTGTCAACACATTTTCACGGAAGCCCTGCTTGGCTCTGAGCTGCTGCCATTGTTTAGGGAGAACCCTGAACGCCATGTTGGATTCTCATGTGTAGTTATACATAGTTATACAACTGTCTGATGAAAAACACATGCGATAACCAAACCAAACTTTTCATAAAAAAGGAACAACACAAGTAAGATGCAGCGGCACCCTAACATGCACACGCTAATCAGATATGCAAATGCTCTCACCTGTTCACACTCTGTTAGCTTCATGGCTTCCCTCAACAGATCTGAGACAAAGGGAGTCAAGGGAGGAATAAGATATGAGAAAAGGCAGACTGCAAATATGATACATTTATACAATATGTTATATTCACATTATTAAACAGGATTAACAATGTTGTCAAACAAATGTTAAAATTAAGCTCATTGGACTTTCAACTTGTCTATCTTAGACATTAGACAAAACCTTTATGGAATGGAGCCCAGGTTGTATAACGTTTTAACATGAGTGTTTAAAGTATGTATGAAAGTAAAGCCTGTATACTTTCCATGTGTGTATAACAACTTAAAGGGCCAGTGAACCCACTCATGTTATTTTTACTTTAACGTATCAGTATGTTCTCTATGATCTTATTACATTATACATAGTAATTTGTGCTATTTTGTCATCTCTGTCAACCAGTTTTTGAACGCACAACAAAAGTGCCTTTTCAGAGGCACGCCACAACTAAGTGATGCCAACGCTGAGAGGGTACACTAAACACCACAGATGTTGATGTTGATGGCTGCGTCCGAGAGAGGGTTAAGCATTTACTTTCTGCTTATTTCTCGTCTGGGATTATAGGTAAGTGAAGTGTTGCCATACAGAAGCATTGTTAATATGCACACTGACATTCCATGATAACCGGTTGAATAACAGGTTCCAGTCTAGTCCATTCAGTAAAAATCAAAACCAAGTATTGGCCAATACTTGAAACAGTCTCTGCAGTTTAGCTGCTCCCATGAAAGCTGTCTTTGAGGAGGTACAGTATTTCAGTTGGAACATGAATAGCACAGACCCACCCGCAGCGCTGCTGTGGCAGGAGATAGCCTCTTCATACTCCCCAGCTGCTAGGAGACGATCTGCCTTCCTAGACTGCTGGTGAGCCTAGGGGAGTGTGCGACAGTGACATCCATGAGGAAATGGTTCAAATGAGGGGAAATGATTTTAAAAGGGCAGGACAAAACAGAAGACGAATAAAACCGAAATCATGAGGATTAGGAAAGAGGGGGGATGTTTGAGAGTGACAGGAGTGTAAAGGCACAGGTGGGAGAAAGACAGACGTTCAAGTAAAATAAGAGGGACAGAAAGGAGAGAAAAACACATGGATGGAAAGGAGGAACAGGGTGGGAGACATGATGATAAAAGTGTCGAGAAAAGAACCATTGACAGATTGTAAAATATAGCTAGCTAGTACTACATATAGATTGTATTATACAAAACGCCTTTCAATTGAGACATTTTAGATGGATAAATTCATGATTGGTGTAGGTCAGATTATAAATTATGTCCTTAGACACAATGTTAAATTCAAGCTAACCCGCGGCTGGTCCAGTCAATTCTGTCCTGGCTTTGTTTAACAAAACACAGCGCTAGCCTGCCTGGCTTTAAGCTCCCTAGCAGATAATATGAGACGGCTACCAACAACTATGGAAGCTAATGCTACTAACGTTAGCCGCTTTAGCCTTGTGCTAGCTACTAGCAACTGAAACGTTAGCTTGTTATTGCCACATCAATAGATACTTACGAGGTTGAGGGGGCTGTCCTCTACCTCCATAAAGTCGATTCTTCGAAAACCCAAACTACATGAAATGTATCTACGCCCCTGGAGGACTGTCATTCACTGTAGCATAACAATATCTTTAAACGGACATAAGTTCATTGAGAAACGAAGAGACAGCCAGTAGCGGTTGGACGGTCAACGCTCAGGTTGCGACAGCTCCGTCACGACACGTTGGTGGGGGCCGTCCTCAACGTCATTTCCGGAGTATGCCCTTCTCGTGTAATGTGCTTTTTGTTTTCATTTTCATTTTGTGCTTCTCAGTACCTACATCAATGCAATGACAATCAGAAGTATTACGATTTAACGTAGGATACAATGTTTCAACGGCAGCACCAGAAGGGCTGTAGCCGAAGATGTGCCAGTTTTCCAACAGTAGAATAACTTCCTTGTTTTGGACGGACATGAGCTAACATTACGCTACCTACCAGTGTACGTTACATTGATTGTTTTATGGTTTTAACAAAATCTTGTCAATGAGCATATAATATAGATGAATATCAAGTGAATGTCGAGTCCGTAACACAGCACCAGTCTTCGTAACATTCGAGATGAAAAAGAGAAGTCATACTTGTTTGCTTGCGACGACTATGGCCTCAATCTTCTTGCTTATGATGGTGTTGTATGGCGCCATCAGCAGTCAGCATCCAGAAAGCTCGCATTTCAAACACGACTACCAACTACTTGGAAGACCTCTATTCAAACTAGACTTATCGTGGCCAAAGTACCCTGAGCTTTTCGGTGGTAACGTATACGGAATAGCTGTCAACCACTATGCCGAGGTGGTCTACGTAGCACAGAGAGGTAAACGTGTAATGTTGATCATCATCTTAATACTAATCTTAATTAGCAAAGTGTGATCTCGACCTATTATTCGTCTAAAGGTTATCGTCTCCTTTTCCCCTGCTGCTAGGTGATACTGTACCCAAGGTCCTGGTATTCACGACTAGTGGAGATTTCCTCATGTCCTGGAACACTAGTACATTGGAAATGCCTCATGGGATATTTTTAGCAGACCCCGACTCATCTAACCCTACAGTTTGGATTACGGATGTGGGAAATGGCTCGTACGGTCACTGCATTAAACAGTACTCACCCTCTGGGAACCTTCTTCAGGTGTGATGGGTTCATGTTAATGTTGAACAAACCTTGGTGAATGTGTCTAAGACAATATTATAGCGAACAGCTGCAAATTGAATGGCAGCAAACAAACGACAACATAGGCATTTGTAAATATGTAAATTATGCATGCTATTCATCAGTAAAAAAAAAAATCTAAATGCTGTCAATAAGCTATTCAATGGGAGACAATGTCAAAGGAAACATTGCTTTATGAATTTACACAAAGTCTACATTTTATCCAAAAGCATGGTTGTCTATATTGGGATTGTTGTATGCTATGTTGTTCAGGTGCTGGGGACGCCAGGGACAGCAGGCACCAGGCTGAACCCCTTGCAGTTCGACCAGCCGGCTGAGGTGTTTGTCCACAGCTCTGGGGAGATCTATATCGTAGATGGCGACGGGGGGGCCAACAACCGTCTCATCAAGCTGTCCAAGGACCTGGAAGTGCTGTGGGTCCATGGAGAGCGAGGCCCAGGCCTGGCACAGCTGTACATACCCCACAGCGTGACGGTGGACGGCTACCAGAGGGTTTGGGTGGCCGACCGCGGCAACAAGAGGATCCAGGTATTCGACGCGGCCACCGGGGACTGGCTGGCCACCTGGGGCAGCTGCTTCATGGAGGACGCACCCTACTCCGTCAGGTTGACTCCAGACAGGAAGTACATGGTCGTTGTCCAGCTGAACACCAATCAGGTCTCACTGCTGGAGGCCCCGCCGGTGGGTGCGGTCGGCCAGTGCAGGGTGGTGGGTGTGATTCGGTTGGCAGATGATGTCAAGCCACACCTGGTGGATGTGGACCAGAAGACCGGCTCTCTGTATGTGGCGGAGATAGGTGCAGGGCAAGCCCAGAAATATGTCCCCTTTCATCAAGGTGGAGGCTCCTTCTACTAATTTGCTACAACCTAACCTTGTTCCAAGGCGTTCTCATCTCACGAAGGCGAGTGCCTGGAATAGGATGCTTTGAATGTCTGGAGAGCAGCGAGAGAGAGGGCGGGACTTACGAGGGAGGGATAGCTTTTTCAGTTGCGAGTTTCTGATATTGCTTTGTCAAATTCTTTGTTAACATTTGTTTTCTTCTCCTTGTCATTGTCGGTCTTGTTCTCCTCTTCTTTCTCCGGGAACTGTTAACTGACGTACTCAGCTCACATGAAGCATGCATGGGAAGTAAGAGGAAATTACGCTTTGGTAGGAAGGACCAAAGCTGACCGGATGCTATCCCAAAATACTCAGCATCTCCTCGTAGTCTAGACTATACCACTTTATTTGAAAGCTAAAATTTTCTTTTGTTCACCTTACACACCTTTTAGGACTTCCGTTGTTGATGAAGCTGAGCCCCAGTGTTTCATGTGATGAGATTGGTTAGTTGGTAGTCGGATTATCAGCAGTATTATAACATGCACATGTCCATTATGTTCTGAACTGTATTGCTTTTGGTTCAGGGTTTACTAGATGTTTAGTGTTTTGTGCAAACGTTTTGTTTAGCATAATTATATACCTTTTATGTGGATATGTAAAATGAGCACTGCACACACAACACAGTTACACCACACAGCTGTAGAGACAGATTTAGTTTTTTCATTGCGTTTTTTGTTCAAAATTTGAATTCCATGCATTTTTCACCACATCAACTAAAGTTGTCTGAGAGAGAACGGGCCTTATTGTGTTGACATTTTAATGAAAGTTATTATGAACCAATACAGGCAGTAAAGAAGTTATAAACGGATCTAATCAAATGTGATGAATGCAGTGGAATAGTTTATTTTGTTATTCGGTTCTTTGCCAAATGTGCAGTCCGTTTTGTGTATTATTACACAAAACGTTATTATTATTATTTCAGTTGGCAATATATTGTATTATGTGTAGAAACTGTCCTACTCAAAACGTGTCTTTATTATTATTATTATAATTATTATTATTATTTTTATTATTATTATCATGTACATACGTCAACTTAATGGACAATTTCTTTCTGTACAGGTGGAATTAAAATCACAGACGAACTGCATGAATGTGGCAACACAATGTCCACATAAATTAACTAATATACTATATTTTTGCAAGTGATCTTTACATTGGATCAGTAAAAGTGTTTGATTCATGAGGGCAGAATGAGAGTTTAAACTGTCACAATGACGGAAACAAGTTAGTAAATTAATCGAACTTATCAAACCTAAACCTGGTATTTTGATGCTTTGCCACATGTCTCTGAAAGCGAACATTGTTTTTATGTCGATAGTCATATTGTAATATAGTAGCCTACTTACAATCAGATATATCAGTATGTGAGGTTGGTTGTCTTTGTGTGTGTCTTTTTTTCAATGAATGAAATGACTTCGAATACCTGTTTGGTCTGAGCCTGGATGTACGGCTTTACCCTTAACTACATTAATTTGTTTTTTTCAGTTATGTTTTGTTGTATGTTCAAAATAAAAGTGGTACTTTAACTTAAAAATGAGCTCATAACGTATCTCACAATTGCATCAACCATGGCAACATCGTTATGCCCTGTGATCCAAACAAACATTTGAGTCTTGTGCTGTGTGACCAGTAAGGGCCACGTACAGCATCACACCACTAGATGGGGCTGAAGTATGAAAGTCTGTTGGTGCTTCACAGCTTCAGGAGTCTGCTACTCTATCCTATATATTGCTTTTAGTGTTGGGGGCACTGGTTCCAAAACTTACCTTAGCCTAACCTAGTGAGTCAGTAGGCGAGATCCAGGATTTAAAAGTGAGCCTATATTGTTGGTTTTTGCACCATTGAAGTTAGTACGGTTAAATACTGTTTTGTTGTTTAACCTGGCAGACATGATCTAACATGCCACATTTTATTACGACTATCATGTTAAGTCTGTCTGTTTAGTAGTCTATCTGAAACTGCGCCAGGCCTGTATTCCACACAGTAGCCTGTAGTAACCCCCCCCCCACACACACACACACACACACACAGGGCCACCCGTCACCCTTGTCCCCTCTGTGACGTGGGCAGTGTGTGGTGCTGGTGGAACTCTGTGGGCGGGCCTGCAAACAACAGACTACATGTGAATTGAGTCATAACTCATTGACTCAAAGATAGAGAGACAGCGACAGTGCTCACATAATAAAAAGGAGTCACAAATACACATTCTGCTTCATTGTGAAAATGAATAGACATTAGAAAAATAATTCTTGAGATAAGTGGCAAAATAAAATATTCAATGTGAAAAATCTCCAAGCTCATTCTTTTAATGACATTTATATTCTTAAATATATTCTTTATTATTATTATTATAATAATAATTATTATTATTATTATTAGGGTCAGAGAGAGAGAAACAGCGAGAGGTCAACTAAAAAGGGACAGTGGAGATGCAGTAGGGACTAGTGGACAGTCCACAGAGAGCTGTCTGAGTGAGACAGTGTGAGGATGTTGTCCTCTGCATGGTAGCCTACAGCACAAAGCATGCAGTGTAGTGGGATCATTGTTCCTTTTAGCTGCATAGCGCAGGGCTTCAAGTGTAGTGGCCTCTCTCGCTCTCTCTCTCGCTCTCACGCTCTCTCTCACTCTCTCGCGCTCTCTCTCTCCCTCTCTCTCTCTCTGCCCCTCTGTCTCTCTCTGTTGCCCTCTCTCTGTCTCTGTCTGTCTGTCTGTCTCTCTCTCTCTCTGTCTCTGTCTCTCTGTCCCTCTCTCTCTCTCTTGCTCTGTTCCTCTCTCTGTTCCCCTCTCTCTGTCTCTGTCTGTCTGTCTGTCTCTCTCTCTGTCTCTTCTCTCTGCCTCTCTGTTCCTCTCTCTGTCTCTGTCTGTCTCTCTCTCTCTCTCTCTGTCTCTGTCTCTCTGTCCTCTCTCTCTGTCTCTTCTCTCTGTCTCTCTGTTCCTCTCTCTCTCTCTTGCTCTGTTCCTCTCTCTGTTCCTCTCTCTGTCTCTGTCTGTCTGTCTCTCTCTCTCTCTCTCTCTCTCTCTCTCTCTCTCTCTGTCTCTTCTCTCTGTCTCTCTCTCCCTCTCTCTCTCTCTTGCTCTGTTCCTCTCTCTGTCTCTCTCTCTCTCTCTCTCTCTCTGTCTCTGTCTCTGTCTCTCTCTCTCTCTCTCTTGCTTACTCTCAATTACTCTCAAATCTTTACTTTTTAATCTATCAGTTCATTTTTTAATCAACCCTATAAATGATTCAGATAAAAATTACACA
>OMNS01079700.1:0-10218 GCA_900303225.1 Laemonema laureysi
AACGTTAACTTAGATTATTAGCGTTAAGTTATTAAAAGTATAATCAAGTGACATCCAAATAAAATGACTCATAACTTAGCTATGTTACGTGAAAATGTAGTTACATTCTAAATGATACGCTTCAAATTGTTCGTTCGACATGTAAGTTGACGTTATGCTGACTAAGATTTAGTTATTATATATTTTCAGGTTCACTTACCTCAAGTAACGTGAGCAACCACAGCTGGCGAACAACGCAGAGTAGCATATAGCCTAGCTTCTTAGCCTAGCTTCTTATTCTGGCTAACCCTATCCCTAGCCCTAACCCTAACCTTAAACCTAACCCTAATGCTAACCCTAACGCTAAACCTAACCCCAACCCTAATTCTAACCCTAACCCCATCCACAACCCTAACCCTAATGCTAAACCTAACCCTAATGCTAACCCTAACCCCAACCTTGAACCTAACCCTAATGCTAACCCTAACCTAATCCCTAACCCCAACCCTAATGCTAACCCTAACCCTAATGCTAACCCTAAACCTAACCCCAACCCTAATGCTAACCCTAACACTAACCCTAATGCTAACCCTAACCTAAACCTTAACCCTAATGCTAACCCTAACGTTAACCCTAACCTAAACCCTAACCCCAACCCTATCCCTAATGCTAACCCTAACCCTGAACCTAACCCTAATGCTAACCCTATATATATATAAAATATTTCTAATTCATTAAAACACATAACATCAATATGTATTGTAAGGTGTTGTGCATTGACATTGCACAGGTTCTCGTCGGCAACATTTACCAAAATAATGCATAAGGTTTGTAACTCACACACATTTATTTAATTTATTTATTCATATGTACATTTACCCATGACTGATTAATATATTAACTGATTGATGAGTCTGTGCCCCAAAGATTCTTACATAAGCAGACATAATTCTGGCAGGAAGATAGTACAAAAAGTAAAGTAGTCACAATATATAATTGTGTTTCCGTAGCCTGCAGTTTCCTCGTTCACCACTGTGGTGAAGCGGTGGTCTTGACCAGTAGCCATGCGCTACCGGACCGAAACTGAATGCCAGAGGCCACATGATTTGACAGTAATGAGGAAAAACACACGGAATGACATAAATGATGAAAGAGGAGAACAACAAAAGAGACTCACTCTTTTCCCTGCTTGTCCTCGGTACGGCGCACCAACCAAGAGCGTTCTTCCAATCATAGTTCTTTTGTGTTTAGTATCGCGCAAATATATCAGCGGCAGTTCAGTTCCTCTAGCTTTAGAGCGGTTGGTCCGACGCAATGCGTTCATCTCAAGTTGTATTCTACCTCAGTCCACTGAGACTCCGCTCATGAGCAATAGGAATTGTTCCCGGTGGCTCTCCGTGGTCGTGGAAGAAAAAAGACAAAAAAAACCGCAAATAAAGCTGCATCTCTGCAGATAAAAACAAAAGCAACAGAAATCAGTTACTTCTGAACAACATGTGATACGTTGAGACACTTGCTTCATGCTGACCAAGACTTGGAGGAGGAACAGAGCTCCTGATGTCCTGAATGCTCCATACATCATCTATACACTTAAAAAGAAGTAGTGGATATATAAAAATGATCTGTATGTAGCCGGTGGGTTCCCTCAAGACAAGAGCGTGAACATCGTTAGCGATCGGCAACCTCTGCCCTCCTAAGACACAGTAGATTTAGGCCAACTGTGTACATGTTCAATAGACTTTATGGCAACAAGCAAGTATAACATTGGCAAAAGACAACGAAAATAAAACTAAGCAAAACATGAACAGAGGCAAAAACAACAACAACAAAAAACATTAAAAAAACATGACATAGACCTCATTGTGACATAGATTCTGCTGTGAAGTCTCAGCAGTGTCCTTGTCCAGCGTATACATTAGGACAGTCGAGAGGGCGCTCCCCAAAACAATAAAAATAAAACCTCAAACCAACAGTGTGGACAGCAGCAGGGCTCGTGTAGAGTTATTCTCTTGAGTTCTTACAGCTAATGCGTCCATTACACGAAGCCACTTGGCCCCCCGCACGCAACAGACCCCCGGGTCAGTTCCCCTATTGTGACGACCTCACCTTCTTGTTTTCAAAACCTGCCTCCTCCACCACCATCACCACCACCACCACCCTCCTCCTCCTCCTCTTCGTCCTCCAGGGTTAGTACAGGCTCCAGGCCCGCTGGTGGTGAGGGTAAAGCGAAGAGGAAGACGAGGAGGAGAGGGAGGAGGAGGAGAAGGAGTGATCTCCGGGGCGTAGCTGCTTTCCACACGCACACATTCAGTCCATCTTCTCCTTCTGCACCAGCTTGGGCGCATCCACAAAGTCCCGGCCGTTGAAGAGGATGACGGCGAAGGTCATCACACTGGCCGAGCCCCAGAAGAGGACGTAGGCCAGGGTCTCCGTCCACGTGTCGCCTGGAGAGGAAGAGGGTGGTGTAAGGTGGTCACAGGAGAGGAGAGCATCATGCGCAGATGGCATGAGTGGAACTGGAATCAGTTATTATTAGTTATTGTTCTTGTTTACTTTTGCCAGAATCACGTTCCAACTGAGATACCCGTGCTTTGACTCAAGTACTTTATGCACCACTGAAATGTAGCCAACCTAGAACCTCAACTCAACCAACTTACCAGCCATGAGGAGACAGATGATGCACATGGAGAAGGCCACCACCATGATGATGGGCAGCTGGAGGTGCAGAGAGGGGAAAACATCCAATGACATACCAACACACGGGTGAGTCGTTGTGAGAGGGACTATGGCCACAACAATTTTCTTTTTAAATATGCAATTTTACGCTCAAGTTGGTCTTTTTTACCGTGAGGAACTTCCAGTCTTTGAGCTCCCGGAGGGGTGTGGTCAGGTCCACCTCGTCGACGGAGTAGTTGCCGAGAAACAGATCAATGGAGTCCTGCATCAAACAAGTGGGTGTGTGTGTGTGAACTCAAGAGTGTAACCTGCTGGCGGAGACACTGTGCCGCGTGGACGCACACACACACACACACACACACACACACACACACACACATACACACACACAAGAGCACACAAACCTGTCTGAAGCCATCTGAGAAATTGTTTTTGTAGTAACGGATCATAGAGTTCCAGCCGTCCATCAGCAGACCCAGCTGTGTTCGCTTCCCTGTTCTGGGAGGTGAGCGTTCAGTCAGCCATCGTGCAACACTTTCCTGACACATATCATATCATCAAAAGACTCAACACGTTCCTCATAACACTGTGTGTCAACAACATATGCTATAGTAGAGCTATATTCATCTTCTGGCAAGCTAGCTAGTCATGATTGGAGCCATGAAGGAGTTGGTGAGGAAGACGTTGGGTGTCTTGCGCCCTCAAGGCCAGGAAGAGAAGAGGAAGGCTCACCTTGTGAAGTCTGTCTTCAAGGCACCGGTGCCAGCGTACTGCTTGGCACAGGCGTTCGCATTGTCTGCCCACGCTGCAGGAAGAACGAGTCAAGGGAGAGAGGATACTAATACATGAGTTGGTTTGTAAATCAGAGAGACAGGAGAGGAGAAAATCATTGCTTTTTTTAAATAAGAAACATTTTTTTTATCAGAAAGAAAGAAAGAACAAAAGAAAGACAACAAACGAGAGAGAGAGAGAGAGAGATTGAAGTGTAAGTGAAACATGAAAAGTGATGTGTGGGGCTAACATGCTATATGTCACAGCTATTAGCGTGTTTTGTGCTTTGATGAACACATGAATGGCTGTGAGGGAGCCCCGCACCGTTCTTGTAGATCTTCTCAAAGTCCATCTGGTCTTCAATCTGCTGGCCCACGTGGAGAACATTCAGTCTCTGTTGAAGGATATGTGACAAGTTAGGACATAAAGTCATAAAGACATAAGACAATATCAAAAAGAATTAGACACATTTAAAAAAGTGTGTGACATTTGTAATTTACAACAACTTTAAGTGGGTTGGGAACCAATGCTCTGGGGTACCGACTGTGTGCATATACAGCATGTGTACGATAGCGTTGGGGGTGGTGTGTGTGTCCACTGCTCCCCCACCTGCAGCTGAGACTGCAGGGAGCGCCGTGCCAACAGGCTCTGGATGACGTTGGTCCGGTCCAGGCAGTCCATGCAGTTGCTGCGGAAGATGCCCTCCTGCTGCACCAGCACCTTGCCCTCGCTGTCCACCAGGAAGTACCTGCCGCACGCACACACACACACCGTTGTCAACGGCAACGTCCACAACATCTCTTGCCCCTCCTCCTCATCATCATCATCATCATGGGCAGAAATTCATGAAGAACTAGACACTCACCCAAATTCATCCTGCATTTCAGCCACCATGTCCAACAGGATCTGCAGGCGATGCCACCTCATCCGGCTGCATTCCTTGTGAAAGTCGAACGCAACGTACCTGCCGAGAAAGACAATCAGAAGACCTGTGCAGACACGCAGACCAACTCCGTAGACTGAGCGCTAGACTGAGCGCTAGGGGGGAGTGCGTGTGTGTGGGTAAGGAGGGGGATGTTCGCTCCTCACTTGATCATGCTGTTGCCGAAGCTGGTCACCATCTTGTCGAAGGCGAGTTCCAGTGGCTTTTCTGAGCCTTTTTGGTTAATCTGCGTGGGAATAAATACGGTTAGAATGAAGTACAAGCGCCCAAGTGGGACAAAAAGCCTAAAACAGGTGTCGTGTCTACAGGGTAGACGAGACTCGTTTCATTTCATCACAGAGGATTCATGAAAATTACGAAAAGATGTGATCAAAGATCATCGATTCCAATGATTCTTCCAAATTCCGGTGTTTTCGATCGTCTTTTAAATACACTGAATATTGAGACACCAATATATGGGAAAACAGAAACATCTCCTGCTTCTTACCAAGTTCAAAAGCACTTGTCTTCCGTAGATGATGATCTGGGAGTCAAAATGTCTCTGGAATCCATCCAACTAACACCAAGGGTACAAACAAAACAAAAACAAAAACAAAACTTAAACTATAAACACATTGATGATGATGATGATGATGCATAACGAAATCCATGCGATAAAAAGGGTCTCACGTGGTTCACCGTCTTGTTGATCTGTGGTTTCGGTTTATACTTGAGGTTGGGTCTCTGGGACCAGTAGAAGGGGATGGAGCCTCGTGTCTTGGAGGGAACATAAAACACGTCAATTATCGATTATATTGATTACATTATTTATTTAAGTGCCGTAGTGTCCATCACTCTATAAACCATACGCTGACTATCAGACCATATGGAACGAGACAAGAGTTTCTGGAGGTTTGGCAGGTATGCAGAGCGACTAGTTCAGGGGCGTGTGACGTAACCAGTGGCCGTTGGGTCACTTGGCCTCCACCACGCTGAGCGCCACGGCGGCGTTCCCTCCCCTCACCTGCACAAACGAAGCTTTGCCGCCGTTGTACTGGACGATTTGCTCCGTTTCCACGAAGTTGGCCGCGTGGCCCTCTGTGTCGATGCCTGCGCACACAAACGAGACGCGCAAAAAAACCAAAAACAATGGCGTGATTCTCACATGCATACGACAACGACGAAAATGGCTCAAAACGCTCCAGCCTACCGAATCCATTTGATCTCCATTTTCCGAGGGAAAACAAACCCGGCTTTACGGGCTTAATGGAAGTAACCGGAGAACGTTGTTTACCTTGGACCCAGCACCGGATACAAGGCATTTCGATCCAATAACGACACAGTGTTCATGGAAATACAACCGAGGCAGGCGATTGTAATGCATAGGATCTTGGGTTTTTGGTTCTGGATTTCTGGATCATGGGTGCCTAAAGTCCAGACATGTCGGCTGGAGAAGAGAGACTATATGTGGAGGGGAAAAACCTCCAACATTGGTGGAGTCACAACGGATGGGAGGCGGATGGTAGTTACCCCTGACGTAGTAGCGCACTCCAGCTCTGAAACAGCTCCGTCTGGATATCAGGTTCCACTCAAACACCTTCCCATTGATGCAGCAGGACTTCATGATAATGACTGGGTGAAGGGGTTGAGGGTTCAACAAGGGTTGGAACGAAACTGTACACCAGCATATATTTATTCATCATACCTTGTATTAGAGTACATATACAAAACTGATGTTGGCTGAAGAGAACCAGAAGAGTGCATATGTCTACATCTGTGATACCGTTTTTTCTGGTTCCCCCTAGTGGTTCAGTAGGAGTACAGCAACATGTTTAGTAAGAAAGGAACTGATTAGAGTGGACAGTAATGGTGAATAATGATTACCACCACCAATATCATGAAGAAAAGGATACAGCCGTGAACAACTGGAAAGGCAAACTTGTGCAACTGGAAAGAGCAGAAACCAAGACATCAACATGACATAATCCTTATTCTGTTGAAAGATCTCCATACAACTGTATATGCTGTATATATGTAGAGGTGGGTTTGTTTACCTCTGGCTGTGGGAAAAGTTCCCTCAGGAGGTGACCGTTCCAGACAAACCGCTGGTCTGCCTAAAAGGTGAACCAATATTAACCAATGTCAACAGGCTTTAGATCAAGTAGTAAACTTAGTGGGAAGTACATCCAGCCCACAAACTAAACAAAGATAAGCAGACAGTTTACCCGGTTCATAGCCTAGCGGTTGTGAATGAAGAAAGAGTGAAGAGATAAACACTTCCCACACCAGTGGAATTTTGATCAGCATCATTGCAGGTGGGTTACCTGAGACTCAGCAATCCTACATTTTTTCCACACATTTGCAATTTAAAGCATTTGACCGGTTTGCCAAGTCCTCAGGTTCATTGTTGACACCATCTATGTCAGGATGTAAATCAGACATGACCTTTGTTCAATGTCAGTCCCTCTCGCGGTGAACATGCATTGCAAAACCGGCCAGTTGGTGAGCCACTGACATCCTGTGTTGACACGCCACTGTGCATGCTCACCGACTTCAGAGAGAATATGGTGGCCTGGTCATGAGCACGGTGCTGGGTTTGGCGTCGAACTGTGGATTTGTTTACATCTCGACATAAGATAATGTCAACAATTAACCCGGGGTCTTAGCAAACCGGCCAAATCCTGTAAATGCTAGCAAACTATTTATGAGGCAGAATAGACGCGACTGAAACCATACATTATATACACTCGTAGGGCACCATGCTAGAGATGGATGAAGTGGTGTGTCAGTCCCTCATCGACAGATGTGTCCCTTTACACAAAATTAACATTCGCACATCAGGCCCAATTCAAAGAGCATCCTGGCAACATGGTTATGAACTACCGACACTACTGGTCCTACCCTCTCCAGCAGGCTCATCTCCTGGAACTCTGGGCTGGTGTTGGCCAACCGCTGCAGGCTGTGTGTCAGGTCGTAGTTGGTGGCGAAGTAGAAGCCGTCCGTCTGAAGCACGTTGTTGATCATGGACAGGAAGGCCTTGTTGTCTTGCATCTGTGAAAGAGATGTTTGATGAGTTAATAAATGAATAACTAGTTACCGGTATCATATATGAAAGGATACGACTAAAAAAGTGTAAGTCTGGGTGGATAGGACCTGACTGCTAGCCGTTATCTAGAACTGGTTTGTTGATAGGAGGCTAACTGCTGCGTTCAAAGAGACACTCAATGCAATGTTGACTGTAGCGGTACAATGTTACAAACAAATACTTGCATTTTGTGGGGTCAATAAAAATTAAATAAAAAGGAGATTATGTTGTTTGCTGTTGGAATTGTATCTCACTTGGCTGACGTAAGGTTCAAACGCAGAGAGAAAGGTATAATGCAATATTCCAATCATACCTATACGGTTATTTTAAATAAATCCCTTTTCTTTTGGTCTAGAGCCCTTCGTCCTCAGCTCCCTCTGTGACCTTCATAATGTAGCCATAATACAGCCACGCGTCAGCTAACCCGGCGCATTTGTACTACACACCGTGCATACTCGCTACCGACTACATTTAGAAAGATTTGGATACTTTGTTTTTGTGTGAACACCAACAATTTCAATGTCACACGGACCAAAGGAACGGCAGGAACACGGGGACACAGCTCTGCAAGGTCAGTGCTAAAACATGCTTGGTTCGACAGGTTTGTCTCTAAAACCAACACTAAACCTTTTCACTGCATGCCACCAATAGCATCGATATAATAGACAGATAGATAGATAGATAGACAGACAACTGCAGGGGGAATCCCCCTTGTGGATTGAGGACCCTCACCCCAAAACCTGACAGAAGTCTCAAGGAGATGTAAACCTCCATGACACATAACAGACAGTGAAGGGGGTGCACTCATCCTGCCATGCCCACACTCTCCTACTGCCTACCTGGTTGTCTGTCAGGTGTAACATGGTCTTCTTATAGGAGATGACGTCAAAGTCAACCGCCTTCCAGACAGCATGACCCAGAAGGTCTCCCACCTTCTTCTTCTTTGTGATGACAATGAGGTACATGCCTGAGGGAGACATCATGGCAGACGTAGGAATTTTTTTTTCCTGCATAACTTGAACATTGCCGTGTGAGTAACCACCACAATTAGCGCCAAAAACATACCTGCCACCATACGGATAGTCCCCATGATGCCGCATATCGGCTGTGACAGATCGGATGGAGGAATGTCCTTCCTCACTATAAAAAACAAAGCAGTACGATGTTGGAAAGATGGTTAATATACCCCCACGTCCCCTCCGTGTTTGATTGCCACAAGCAGAATTGCAGCCTATATAGCACAGTATACGTCCATATACATATATTATACTGATATTGGTTACCTGTTAAAGTGATTTCAGTTGATACCCTGTCAATGGCGAGGACATCGTCTGCGCCATCATCACAGGCTTCGATGTAGAACTTCTCCGGTGTGGTGTGCCTGTGGTGAGCAGACCCGCAACACACACACGTTCAACTGGAGCACCACCACAAGGGCAGGCGGTGGAGACGACAACTCAATTCAAATCAACAGAAATAATCCCACACTACACATTTCTACCACACACAGAGGCTTGTGTTATGGCTTTTGTGTACACATCGACTCATTTAACACGGCTTGACTGCCGGCTGTCCTTCCTGCTGAGACTTGTTCCGAGAGAGTCCCGTGTTCCGCATCCGCATCTTAGCAGGCCATACATATACATATACTATACATGTGTACCAACGCAAATACACTGTAGCTTCCGATACACTTTACATTATCAACATAACTTGTGTGCCATCAGACCTCGGGTTTCTCGCTAGCATTAACTATTATTAGCAACAAGAAGAGTACCGCGTACTGGCGTCCCGAATCGATGGCTAAGTGGCATTTTAGACACGTTGTCTTTTACGCCTTTACTATATATAAACCCTCGGCTGTGAGGACTTTCTGTTTTAAATTTGAACGGAATCGCCCGATGGTAAACATATAATGAATAACCAGACTCACAGGCAAAAGCTCTCGTAGGTAGTCGCCATCTTTACTCCGGTCTGACCTCAGTGACGTGTCGGTGTCAGCGTGGAAATGTCCTGTGCACTAGTCTGCACTAGTGTGTACTAGTCTGCATGCAGACTGTTCGGGCTCACTTCAATCCATATTTATTTTCAATAATAATAATAATGATGACCATGATGATGATGATGATGATGATAACAATAACAACAATAATCATCATCATCACCATCACCATCATAATCTAACAATGTAAGCTAATAATGAATAAACATGACTGCCGGTAACACATTATTAACATAGACTGGACCAATAATCAAGGATTGAGTTGTGCGTGGCTATGAATTGCCTAGTGTCAATTATCACGACTCATTTTTCCAATCATCAATCTATGGATTAAATAATGGTTGTCATTTGTTGGATTCTGTTCCCGTAGGCCTACTTCAACCTCCACAATAAAACCGCTGACAGTATTTGCATATGGAATTATTTGCACAGTGGAGTAAATATAACAGGCAGGACTGTACACAGTACGCAGTAGTTCAAGCAAAGAAACAGCCAACTCTTGACTCAAGGGAGCGCCAAAATGCAACATAAACCGGGGAAGGGCAACAGGAATTTGGTTGTAACTGCTGTTATGCAATAACCATCTTCCCACACCAAAATATTGAATAGCATTGCTGAGCTTAGGCTGTCTGGCGTTAAGCCAGACAAACAAGATGAAGGCATTTGACCCTATTTTTTCTGTGCCTCCTATATATACCTTAGGCCCTAAAAAAATCCAATTATTATTATTATTATTATTATTACTATTAATACTATTATTGTTGTTGTTATTACAATATTGTG
>OMNS01079701.1:0-12768 GCA_900303225.1 Laemonema laureysi
ATATATATATACATACATATATATATATATATATATATATATATATATATATATATATATATAGATAGATAGATAGATAGATAGATAGATAGATAGATAGACAGACAGCCAGATAGATAGATAGATTAATGGATGGAAAGGCATATGTAGATAGATATAAATATTTGGTACACGCACCAGTATTTGTATTATTATTCGTGCAGAGCAGAAGGATCACTGCAGAGTAAGTTCCATATTGGGAGCATGATTAGGCACAACGCAACGATTACGCAAATTGTGTTGCAGTAGGTTAGGTGTTCCCAAACTCTGTAAAGCGCTCGAAAAGCGTTTTCTTAACGCGACCGTTCAATTTGTTTTAATGCTTTTGCTGTAATATAGTCCGAGGTACGTGCGGCATTTAAAACATACCGCAATTTTAAATAATGTGATGCTAATAGTCTCATTGACCAACCACATTCGAATACATTAAATAACATTGAGAACAATTTGCATTCCGTCCTCTATTGGGCTATTAGACAACTCGAAGTGTTCGGCAAAGGTACACATCCTCTATGCTGCATCCAACTTCATCCTTCAAACCAAACCCGTAAAGACGAAAGAAGCAAGGGTGACATGGAAACAATGGATTGTACTCTTACCTTTATAAGGGCTGATAACCACTACGTGGTTAGATCTCCACGACCAAGACTTGCATATCCCAAAGTTTAACGCGGTAGACTAGCGAGAATGTAGCAGGTAAAGAACGAACGCCCTACATGGCTCCAACATTTCAACTTTCACATGCTCTATAACTGGCGCAACAAATCTTAAAGCACAAGCTTTTTTTGGTTTTGTTGTTTTTTTACTGGCAAGCGCTTTTTATCCTGTTATCCGTTCAGAACACAGGCCCCTCAGTAGGCTATAGGCTTACCAAAAGTTGAAAAAAGAATCCCAGGTTTGGCAAGGGGTTGGCAAAAGAGAGAGTTGGCGTCCACTCGGTGTTTTAGTCCATGCAAGAATCCGGTGCCTCTGTCCAACGTGCTGAAAGCATAACACAGCGAGGGTAACTATAGAGGCACAAATCTATAGTTTTGTTGAGTGCCACTTGAAAGTGCTTTACTCTCCTTCTTCCCCGCGCCTTGTCACGTGAATTTTCCTTGCCGTGCCAGTCCTGCTAATATTTGATTACATGTTGGTCGGACATTTCCTTTAGAATAGCCTACACACCTTTACCAAGAGCCCTCACAAACAGCCTTTCTCGCCTCGAAGGTTCCAATGGCACGCCAAATTACACACATCAAAGCAGACACCGAGGCAATACTGCCATGCTCTTAATATCATGTATAGAGCACGCTTACAGATACGCACATGTTGCTTTTTCGTTGACACCACATTCAGAAAACATACATGCATAAAATAGAGCCCTTGTTGCCAATGCACAAGCCTGCATGGCATTACACCAGATCCACACTTTGCGCGGAGAGACAATGGAAGATTTTCCTCATTGCCTTACCTCTTTCACTGTACCGGCATATCCTGCGCCGAGAAACGCCACACAATCTTTTTTACACAAGCTTTGTCAACATCAGCCTCATCAGACATAGGTCTCTGTTCTGACTTTCTCAAGTATCCAACGAGTCCACCGCTTCCAGCTATGCGTTGTAAGACCAAACAGCAAGCACGACTGTATTTATTGGTAATGATCCCTTCTATGATGATGTTTCCATGTTACTTACCATTTTCCCTACGCTGTCCTGGAGATAGAAGTGTCTTAATATCCACTCACTCCAACAGCTGCTGGTAGATAGTCTAGTTTGAAGTCATCATAGGAGAACTTCAGCAGTGCTAGTAGATCGCCCACCACTTCGGTGACTTATGATTCTAATAACCCTTTGCAATATCCTTCTTCTTAAAGATTGGTGGCTCTACAGTACGGACAACTATCAACAACAGCCGTGTTTCAGAAAAGCTTGTATAGATATACGCAATACCTCAGCCCGGACAACGCCATTAGTGGTCGTGATTGAAATAAGCGAAGGCAATCGAAGTTTTCCCAGTGTTTGTGGCAAATCGCCAATGCAATGATTAAATCTAAAGCACCATTATGGTATCATACCAAAATGTCTGGCACCTAAAACTTCTGAGGCACACTCATATTTCAATCATGTGTGACAACCAACTCCCCCTTGACAAAGGATATAGGCCTATAACGCATGATACGCACAACTTATTTTTTTTCACCCGAGATGGGGCAGAGCCAGGTAGGCTAAGATAACAAATATCATATTGTCGTCCCTGCGTATCTGCGATCAAGTTCTTGAGAAACTTGTTGCTGCTTTAAAGCTCACGCTTTGTTGTCGAAACAATGTTTCATACTCACATTGTAAAAATCCTGTCAACCGCTTCGTTTTCAATAATTGATAAAGAAATCAAAACTTAATCCACGTCTTCAAGAGGCGAAATTGACCGAAGACTGCACTGCCAATATAACGGTACACTTGTAGGATCGGCAATTATAGCGTACTTTCCAACTTCCAAAATCTCAAGTTCAAAATGCGAAATGTGTTTTCAGTAAAATTCCATCGGTTGCACAGCATAGGCCTACACGAAGACATCTAATTGTTATGCAGTGACGAATCGCTATGCTTGCATGTGTGCCACAAATGTACTGAAGTATTATGAGTAATAGTCCTAAGTGATATTTGCCAGGATCTTACCTATCATTCGGACTATCTAAGGAGTTAAAACGAAGCAATTATTGCAACGTTATAAAGGAACGTAGTAGCCTATATTGAAATACGCAAAGTGCAATGGTGCGTTATTTCACGGACACGTGTGCGTCTGTCAGTACCTTAGAATTGGACAAATCCTCTGGCTTGCTTCACAAACAAAACCTGCTCTCAAACAGCTTTGGGTAACTGGACGTCAGTTAGGTCTTCTAATGTTAGACATTGTACTTGAAATACACACTCAAGGTAAAACACTTTCGTCCTTCACGGAAGTTGAACACATAGGTAATGTGTTGAACTTAAACAGAAAAATCTTAAAACTTTCAACATTGTATAAGTCGTACACCTGCAAGCCAAGCTCATTCTGGGCGTAACATGACAGCAACAAGGGCAACAAAACCTTTTCATTTACTGTTTCATTGAGACCAATAATTAGGCCATTCTTTTAAACATTGTTTGAAAGAAAAGTGTTTCTACTTAAGACCTTATGGGGTGATCTAACAGGTGCTCTCTCACCACTTACAGCAATGGAATGTTGCTTTCACATCATGCTTCAGACCACCACCACCACTTTCACTCTGTCACTGACTCACGCTGTCCCCCGTTCAACTACCCCTGCCCTCCCCAACACTCCTCCCCTCACCACCGCCACATCTCACAGCCCAGTCCCTCCATCCCCGAGCTGCATATGACTGCATAGCAGTTGGCGCTCCGCTCGGCCAGACACTTCACCTGTTTTTGAGCGGGTCTTGGAACGTACAAATGTTTGAACATCATGTGCATTTCCGCAGGGGGGCAGAGGTATCCATGGCCGAGAGGCCCTGCCACACGGGTGCCAAAACCCTCACAGGGCTTCGATGCTCCAGGAGGAAAGACTGAAAGTTCCACTAAATGATTACCAAGCACAAACATAGCAGCAAGTGTATACATTTATTGGTTGAATTATGAATAATTTTTTTTGGAAAACTGCGGTCTGTATGAAACAGAAAGCAGTCAGTGAGATGTGATATTTAAGTGATCTCATGTGATCCCTGCAGAAGTGCACACAGGTAATATAAGTAAAAAAAATACTCACAACTTTCACTTGAGAATCCAAAGCGGGATAACTCCTTTAACTCAAATAATCAAATAACTGTTTGAAAATAAAGCTTGTGCTGACATTACACACCCAGCTTATTAAGTTCCCTGAACATCCTATAATTCTTATAGGATTGTTGCCGTAGCATCTGTAACATGTTGGCTTTCCGGTTTACATTCACTAATTACATTTGGGCCCTGTGTGGTCTCTGAATCATTACTTAAATGTAGAGAGCAAGCCTAAAAAAATGAGGCAATCAGCACTTTTTTCCCCTTCAGTCTCTTGTAATGACAACTATTAAGGGACAAGGGATTCATTTGGGAGCTTGCGTGTAATTACGGTTTTAATCTTTGTTCAATAGGCCTAACTATTGATAGCGGTGCCCTACGTCATACGTTACTAGTGTCTGTTGTTATAAATAGAACCGTCGCTCCTGGCAGGTTATCTCTCTTGTTGCCAGATCACTTTTTATCTCCCCCCTGCCTCACAGTATGAGCCCGTTGCCACAGGATGTCTGGCTCTGTGACGTTCCAACGCAGTCAGACTATACACGGCACCATTCTGGCTACACGCCACCAAATCAAAGTACCTCAAAGTACTTCAAAGTACCAAAACACTATTGTTTACTACTTGTTGGAAGTAGAAGAAAGTCACAAGTAAAAAAAAAAAAAAGTCATCCGAACAGAGTACATTTCAGGTCTGCTTTTTATGTCAATCTTGTGGTCGTTATAGTGTCTCAACAAGCACAATGCAACGCTGTAGCACAAGCCAAAGTGTCTACAAAACATGTGTACTACATGATGTGATCACTGCATTCAGGTTCAGGCCCTACAGGAAGAAAAGCTATTGAAGTGAAGTTTGCCACTTCGTTGTCACCACTCCATGGTGAGTAGTGTAATGTGTTCATAATGACTCACTATATAGCGGGCATAGAGGGTGGCAAGAGGTTGGTCCACTCAGACAGAGTGTGAAGCCTGCTGCCATCTCTGACTCCCATCACCTTAGTCAAAGTGGCAGGTAATTTAAGCCTTGCTTTGAGATCATATACAAGGCATTTAAAACATCCACATTTAGGTGTCCCAAGAATCCTAAGAATAAGCAATGCGGTATAAATAGGCAGATAGTTTCTCGGTAGATGAGTTACAAAATAGATGTCCCTCGATTGGGATTTAAACTGGCCATATTTCAATGGGTTTTGATCTTTCAAGAGGCTACAGAGTGAAATCATTGTATGTGTGTTGTGTGTCTCTGTGCAAGCGTGATTGTGTTTGGAGTACGACCAATTTGAATAGACGTATTTGCATCTTGTTGTCTGGCCAAAGGGATTATTGGTTCCGAGCAGGAGTGACCTGAAATTTTGCATGCAGACGGCGGCAACTCAGGTTGTAACCTTTAATGATTTTCCAAAGATGGACGAAAGAGTTTAACTTTAAAAGAGTTTAAAAGTTTAACTAACTATGGTTACATAAACAACAGGTCACTAATACTTCTTTAGTCCACCATCTACCACTACTACAAACTGATAGTAGTTCCCAAGCAGATCTGTGAACGATGTTAGCCATGGCGAAACACAAAATGGCTGGCTGTTTGTTGCTCATTTCTGATGGTGTTGCACACCGATGCAACCTGGGAGGGGTGGTGGAGGGAGAAGGAACTATGCAGTGCCACACCCACCTGCAGCCACACCCGGCTTATTTCCATAAAAAAGCTTCTGGGAAAGTGACCATCATGGAAGAGATACGACTGCCAAGCATTCAACACTACGTGAGAGGCCTTCTGTTAGCATTAAGAATAAACATCAGAATAAAACCAGAATTCATAATTTTTCCTTTGGTTCTTTGGTTTTTCTCTTCCTAATTCACACCTAAAGCCACAATGAAAGGCATTTTATGAACAAATATTTATTTTGGCCCTTTTAAAAAAAACAGTCAGTGGTTTCAAACTGGTTAAATGTGGGATCATGATACCCAGATGTTTCTAAAATATCCTACATTTAAGTTGTCGAAACTGATCCTACATTTAAGTTGTCGAAACTGATCCTACATTTAAGATGTCTAAGATGTAATCAAGTGTTAAATATTTCGATTTTCTCAAGCTGTTGACAATGTCAAATAACTGCAAAGAAATCATTTGAGAATTTTTGAACTAGTACAGTTTGAACAGCACTGTACATAGTTGAACTGCTCTTTAGTCACAATGCAACACATGATTAGCACTAACACACACCATCTCTGATTTGGTATCTGGGTTTGATTCCATTGCCTCATCTCGCTCCAAAACCCACTTGCTAAGAATAAAGGCAAACAAGCTTCCTTATTACAGTTGGGAGACGAGCAGCGGGCACAAAGTTAAACTCTACGGTCTTAAAGGGAATAAAAGCTGGGCAGTGAGGGGAGAGGGAATTGTTAAGGATAATATGAAGGAGTGGGATTTCGCATGCATTTGTCTGTGAGGGAGATCCCAGCCAAAGTTTCTCTATACATCAAAGGACCGCTGCAAATAAAAGCACACTTGTCAGGGGCGAACAAACTGCCTCCTTTGTGCATTCTAGCAGCCAAACTCAGGCACACAAAGACTCTGGATGTACTACACTGCAAAGACATACTATTCAGATGACATGCTTAGCTCTCTGGTGGTTTGCTGTGTGCCTTTGTCTGTCCCGACCAGGACAGGTATATAATATCACTGGATCAAAATCCTTTCAGTCCCTTTTACCCCCTGTTAAAGACTCCTGTTTCACCCTTCCCCCATGCACTCCACTATTCTTTCTTTTCTTAAACAAAGTCAACTTGATGCAGGCAGATAACACTTGAAGCCCTCCAGCCTAATGCCCAAAAATGAGTCTCAAGTTCTTTGAGGTTCCAGCGGCCAGCGCCCGTGTTCAGACTGGTCAGACACACACTGGACATGTTTCTGTTTTGCCTCAGGGAAGGTTTCCTCCCCCCCTTTTGGTGGTGCAGCTCTTGAACCATCTGTCATCTGCATCTCTACCTGTGATATAAATCTACCAGCCAGAAGATCTCACCGGGCCAAACAAACCTCCTTCTTAAGCCCTACCTAGAATACACATCCACACATGCACGTAAACGCACGCACCCAAGGACATGTACGCACAAATGAGGTGGCATATTGCATGGCTAAACTGGATTACATATGATCTTGCTGCCTGCTCATTTAATTTAAATTAAGCTAAATGTTCTCTCGTCTTATCCAGTCCCTTTAACTTCCACATTTCAGCACGTTCCCATGTTATGCTAAAGGATTTCACAATGTTACCACCAACAGAAAAGACATCAGATACTGCTAATTATTTGTCAGTCTGTCCAGTTGGTGGAGGTATAATTAAAAGACACCACAGTTGTAATTTTGTATAGCTGCATTATTTAAACTTCCATTTCAACCAAATTCACCATCCATGTCAAGTCTTACAAGCTACCACAGGTTGTTGTAGCATCTTAGCTTTTAACTTGCGTAGAACGCTGAGCTCACTAGTCATCGTGTTTTGATCCTAGCGTCTGGGATATTTCTTTGCTATACACGGTACACTCATTATTTTTTTTTTACAAAAATGTAACCAAAATGACTCCTCCCTTACCACGAATGATAGCAGATGAATCAGAAAATATTTGTCCTTGTAAATTTATACCAACCCATAATTTTCCTGATGGAATAACTCTGAAAAGTTCAATGGATCATTCCAACAATATTTGTTTGAGCTTGCGTTCAGTATTTCTTCACCTGGGTAATCAAATTGAGAATAATGGATCTGATTTTATATGCAAAGCACAAGCATTAAGGGCCCCAAAGAGGATGTTGCTGAGGTCCAACACGATAAGAAATGGCCCTGCACAGCATCTGGCTAATCAAACTTAGAGTGTAGTGTAGTGCAGTTGTAGTGTAAAGTTGTAGCGTATTGTAGCTATAGTGTAGTGTAGTGTAGTGTAGTTGGAGTTGGAGTGTAGTTAATGTAGAGTAGTTCTAGTGTGAAGTGTGGTGTATTATAGTTCTATGTGGTTTAGTGTAGTAATATAGTATAGTATACTATACTATAGTATAGTGTAGTATAGTATAGTATAGTATAATATAGTATAGTATAGTATAGTATAGTATAGTATAGTATAGTATAGTATAGTATAGTATAGTATAGTATAGTATAGTATAGTATAGCAAGGTTTATTACAACAAGCAAGGAACCCATATGTAACTGTAAAATGTCCGCTTTATGAAACTTAAGTCATGTTGATGCTCAAAGTGGTCATCATCTCCACCCTCATCATAATTCTCATGATCTTGCTTTGCTAACACTCAAGTCTTTCCACCAATGAGTCATCACCGCACAAAACATGCTTACCTAACCTCTGACAAGGTGATTAGAGGAGGGCAAAGACTGGGTCAAATGCATTCAAATAACTACTAATCACTACTTTGTCTTCAGCAAATTGGTGCAGCGTATGGAAAGTGAATGGTCATCCACTTTCCAGTCCTTTCACTGCATTTTGATAATAGTGATGTGCTTTTCCCCCCTTTTCTTTTCCATTTGAATGACATCTTGCAGCACACTTGAGCCAACTTGTTCACTGGCCCAGTGGTCAGAAGCAGTGCCTCTCTTTTACATATTACAACATGCTGGGAGAAGAAAGTGACTATGAGTGAATGCAGTGAGTCATCATCAGGGTCATTTGCCTTTCACTGTAAATGAGTGTGGGTGTCTCACTAACTGGCAGATATAAGCTGGATATTGTTTAGTATCACCGGAGAGCTAAATCTGTCTGAGCAAAATGGAGCAGGGGAAAAAAATCAAATATACCAGAATGTTTTCACCATCTCCTACCCCCTAGACAGATGTAGATGTAGATGCATGCCAGGCCATTGTATTTTATAAATAAAAATGTACTTTATTTGGAACAGTAATTGAAATGAGCTGCTTCTACAGTTTCAAACGGGGTTAAACAGGGGTTAACTTGGTGTGTGGACCACCCCACTAGGCAACTGTTCTTCAGTACAAAGCGATGGCCACGATGCCCAAACCAGTTGGAGCAATCCTTCCGTGGATCACAGGCACCGCACTGCACATCACAACAACTTTCCCTTCTGTCCAATGCAGTGCAGCTCATGGTATTTGCCATATGTAAAACACTTCCTGTGTCAAGTTCACTGTGAATCACAATCTAGCAATGAGAGTCACAATCAGTCTCAATGTGTATAATACATTGTATATAGTATAATGTAGAACATATTGTACATATTGTATGCTGAGTTAGAATACTTATAGCGATTAAAAGTCAATGTTTAAGAAAATAGTTAATAAGGTGGTACTACGCTTCAACAATAGCAGAATGGTGTTCATAACTTCTCAGTGCTTATGAACCTTTTATGCAAGTGTATATATTTATTTCTCTTTTTGTATCTATATTTTTGTAAACATGGTTTAGAAAAAGTAAGCATATATAAGCACACTAGAAGGTCCAATATTCAAATTGAATAGCATTGTATATATATATAAATATATATATATATATATAAATAAATATATACATATATCTTTACTTCCTTATTATTTGTTTATTGACCAAAATCATTTTCAGATTCAAATTCTGATATATGTATATATATATATATATATATATATATAATGTATATATGGTATAGTATACAGCGTACATGGTTGAGCCCCTATGATGAAGAATGTTGCCTGAAGAATGCAACATTGTCGTTCTGACATTAGCCTCTGCTAATGGTGAAGTGTTTATCTGCAAAGGCACCTGCATCAACCAGCCCCTACCCTGGAGGATGAGTCATCCACTGCCGCCATACATTTGAGGTGGGCTTGGCTGTGTTCCTGAGTGGGGAACGTAGAGAGGGGCATCGCACACTGCTGAGCCATCACAGCTGTACCGATTTTCTGTCACATTTTTTACAACAGCAAACATTATCTGGTAAAGGAGACACTTTGTAGGTCTTACCTATCCCCTGCTATTGCTACTGCATCCTTACCCTGTCAATGATCTGCAAACAATGTGTTTTGGCTTTTTTTTCCTTCCCCTTTTCTTGCTACCAGATTATGTCCTCTTATACATTTGTTCACGACCTCTGTTAAAAATGCGAGTCACACGATCATTTTATTTAATTTCCATATAATGCAAATGAGGAGGTAGATGACCAGACAAACAATCAGATTAATAATGACAATGTAATTAGGTGCCGCAGTTCCAATAAATGAAAAAGGTTAATAAGGCGATGGTCTCATTACATTTCTGTATTGGCATTGCCATACCTATACCTGAGCATACATTATCTGTGATGGATGAAGGTGTGTGGTTACTGCAGGAGACAGCTTGAGCAATGCAGGTGGATAGTTCCCTTCACATTTATCCAATACCAAAAAAAAATGACATTGCCTCTAGCGACTCTAAAGAAACAAAGAAAATGCGTTCATCTGCCCAACATTTTGTTGAGAACCAGAAAGAAAGGTGCTACATGCACTACGACTGTTCGCAGGGCTTACCTTATTCACTGATGCAAATGACTGATCACTGATCTGTGCTCAGTTGGAGTCCTATGTCCACTAATAGGTTCCAATCCAATGGCATTAATTCCTATTAAAAGTATAAAAGCTCTAATTCTTTACTTTCATATATTGCATGTGTTGGTCAAGGGAGTCGGTGTAAACAGTCTCCATGGTGCTGATTTACATGTCAAATCCTGGGTGCATTCCAGAAATTTCCATAAACCCAATTTCAGTATTTGCATTAGGCATCACGGGACAGTGAACTGCAACCAACTCATTTGGCTCAGAATAAAGTTTGGAAAACATTTGAAAATCTGTGACCTGATCTTTGTAATGGGCAAAGAGAATCAAATCAAATCTATACTTCTAGTACTTACATTAAGTCCACAATAGGAGATGAGGCAAAGTTGGGATCATGGCCCATGGAACATATATTTAACACATCGCTTTTACAGATGAAACTCGTTTTCTCTCGTGTTATCGAGAAATACAAAAGCGCATGAAAAAAAAGTATTTTTGAATCACAAACAACATCAACAGGCGCCAGTGAAAGGACGGGCAGACGTTACCACAGCAGTACACGGTGGCTGACTGTGTGCCGTGTAGCAGCCAACAGGGTGTATGTTGTGAAGGGAACTATTAAGACATGAGAGGCTCTAATGATTCCAGGGGACCGAGGGTGACGGGTGTGACGCGCTAGCCTGCCGTCAGCACAGTGGGAGGGACTCTGTGCACGTGGATGTGTGGGAGCATGTGCATCCTCCTCCTAGAGACACACACACACACACACACACACACACTAGAGCCACAACCCGGACAGAACATGTTGTAATTTATGTTGTCAAGGGGTGTGGATTTGGTGGCAGATATTTTTTATCGTCTCTCAACACTGAGGGTTTTTTATTTTTATTATTACGAAAATAGGCATTCGAGAACAGGTTATTTTTTTTAGAACCTTTTATATTTACTTAAATGCAGCGAAAAATACCTCATCAAACTTGTATTTGCCTTATTGGTTCTATTAGAAATATAAATACTAAGCCATAATGATCTTACCACTCCGATCAGTGGAAGAATATACACATGATTCCAGTATGTCTTCAAGTGAGCCTTCCTTTAGCAACTTGAGTTCAAGCAGTCTGTTAAAGTAGAGAAGCCAGTAAAGTCAGCGAGATCTTTTCAAATAATACAAAAATAAATGATACAAAAATAGAGTTCCCAACTTTGTGACGCATTTGCACCGAGGTATTTTTTTCCTAACAAATCACAACACATAATATGTAATGTCTCTAAGGGAGGCAAGATAAAACAATGGGTCCGACATGATCCCAGATTCTACCTGCAGTTGCTAAGCAACATCCACCTCTAACCTCTCAATCAGTCCCATTGGTCAGCAGGAAAAACGCACAACGCATTCTATTGGCTAAGAGAAAGTTAATAAACTTTAGCCAAGACCTGCCTCCTTACGTGTGCTCGCGCACACACACACACACACACACACACACACTGAAGAGATTCTTGTGAATGAGAGCAGCAGAGGGTGTCAGTGCTTGCGCAGTACAGTGCTGATATATGCATTGAGCTCCTGAGCTAAAAATAAAGATCACACTGAATGCTGTGCCAATGAAAGTTGCAAGACTGGATTCAAAGTGACACGTCTAGTCCTCTCCAGACAGCGGAGGTCTGTCGTTAGCTTCGGATAGTCTGTTTTTTCCCTTTATTTCAAATTATTTTGTCTCACTGAAATTGAAAGTACAACAACATAATCCCTGCAGTGTTTTGACTGACATTAAAAAAAATTAAAAAAAACACCAAAAGTGTTTTCATGGTTGTTACTTTTTGGTAATAATGTGCTAAATGCTAATTAAAATAGTAGTACAAGCAGTTTGTTATCACTGAAGGGCCAACGCAAAACCACATATCGGTGGAAGGGGAAACCATGACAAGAACAGCAACTGCACTAAAACACAGAATAAAACACAGCCACATGTGAAGCTTATATACCTTTATTGTAAGAAACCACCAACACAAGGCAATATGAAAAACCATTGCTCTACAGTACACTGCATTATGGCTGCATTAAGACACCGGTGCACCAGAGAAAATAAAACAAAGCGGCAAAATCTGAATCAATCAAAAGGATAAAATGTGATGCACATTGAATCTAAAATATAATACAGTTTACAATAAAGGCATTTTTAAGCTACGGAAAGCCATTTTTAAAAAAGCAGTGTGAAAAATGACACGATCAATGGACAGATATGGACAGAGACAGAGATGGAGAGAGAGACAGAGACAGACACAGAGAGAGAGAGAGAGAGAGAGAGTCAGAGACAGTCAGAGTCAGAGACCAAGAGAGACCGAGACAGAGAGAGAGAGAGAGAGACAGAGAGAGACAGAGAGAGACAGAGACAGAGAGAATGGATGGTGCTTCACATCCTCTTGGCGACTCGTTTCAACTGCTGGGAGGTCTT
>OMNS01079703.1:9715-34693 GCA_900303225.1 Laemonema laureysi
CCCCCCCCCCCCCCCGTCTAGAGATGGCACCTGACGTCCCAGCCGATGGACTTTACTTACTTTACTGCAGTTTAATACAGGCAACATGGAATGTAGGATGAACCTTTAGAGTCCTGGGGAGTCTGAGTTGGACCGCCACTGGATTAATCACCTTGGAGACGGGGAATGGACCCAAGAAGCAAGGCACCAATTCCACCCACAAGGGAACGTCCCACGTGGAAAGCCAAACCTTCTGTCCGGGCCGGTAGGTAGGAGCAGGGGTGTGCCGGGGGTCAGCCCTCCGGATGAAGTTCTGAGGAAAACCAGCCGAGCCTGGCTCCATATTGGACATTGCTGAACGAAGGTCAGGGCAGAGGGGACACTGACCACCATCTCAAGATCAGGAAACAGAGGTGGCTGGTATCAGTAAGCACACTTGAAAGACGAGAGGCCAGAGGCAGACCCAGGTAAGGTGTTGTGCGAGGTGTTTGCTCCAGGTGGTGGAATTATGGGAGTCGAGACAGGTCTCCAACTCCTGGTTAAGTCGCTTGGTCTGGCCATTAGACTGGGGGTGGTATCCAGAGGAGAGACTGACAGTCCCACCAAGAAGAGAACAGAAGGCCCTCCAGAACTTGGACACAAACTGCGGACCTCGGTCTAACACCACATCCCTGGGAAATACATTTAAACGAAAAACATGGGACAAAACTGCCTCTGCCATTTCCTTGGCGGATGGCAACTTGGGCAGAGAAACAAAATGCACCATATTTGAAAATCTGTCCACCACGGTAAGAATGGTTGTCCATCCAAGAAAGCTGGGACAGGACGGCCCCGATGCCCACATCCGAGGAATCCACCTTGACGATGAACTGCAGATGGCGGTCTGGAAGGGAGAGAATGGGTGCCGAGGAGAATCTCTCCCTTAACCTCCGGAAAGCCAACTCAGCTTGAGGGGACCACTGGAACTGAACACTAGGAGAGGTTAAGGCATGCAGCGGAGAGGTGACTGAGCTAAAGTTCCTAATGAAGCCCCTGTAGAAGTTAGCAAAGCCCAAGAAGCGTTGCACCTGTTTGCATGAGGTGGGTGTGGGCCAATTAGCAACAGCACTGACCTTGGCTGGGTCCATCTGGATGCTGTCTACCAAGATGAATTGAAATTGAATGATTTGAAAGACAGCTGGAGCATTGGTGAGGCCAAAAGGCAAGGTATTCATAATGTCCACTAGGAGTGTTAAACGTGGTCTTCCACTCGTCTCCCTCCCTTACTCTTACCAAATGGTAAGTATTCCTAAGATTGAGTTTGGAAAAGACCATGGCACCTTGCAATAGTTCAAATGCTGATGACATAAGGGGGAGGGGGACGGCGAGCATCCCTTGCTCCATTCCATGACCCTCCCTGTGGCCCAGTCCATGTGTGGGTTATGCTTTGAGAGCCAAGGAAAGCCCAGAATAAGGGGATGCAATAGAGTCAAATAAATTAAAACTTAAAGAGTTCAGTGTGGTTATTGGCAATGCAGATTATAAGGGATTGAGTGCAGTGGGTGACTTGAGAGCATTAGCCTCTAGTGGTTTGGGAACTCAGTCTAGTGCTAGCTCTTCAGCCAACCTCCAGTCAATAAAGTTATCATCAGCAGAGGAGTCCACCAGTACAAGGTGATTGAGAGTCTGAGCAGGAGTGATGAGTTGAGCCTCAGTGAGGACTTGAGAGGGGGAAACAGAGGAAGTGGTTCAGCTCACCAGCACCCTCTTCTTCACTGATGAGCCCAGTCTTTTACTGGACAAGCCGTCATGAAGTGGCCCAGTTGAGCACAGTAGATGCATCGACCCACTCTCAGATGACGCTGACGCTCATCTAGGGTGAGTGGAGTTCTTCTCAACTGCATGGATTCCCCTGAAACCATGGAGGTTGCAGAAGAGTCAGCCGAGAATCGCTCAGGTCTGGATAGGTGAGGAACTGGAACCAGAGCTTGGAGAGGAGCAGGACCAGGAACCGGATCGGGGACAGGAGCAGGCAATGACTCAGGTGGAGCGGAGAGGAGTGGCTCCAAGCGGTTCGCTGGAAACCTGGAAACCCTTGTGGCTCCCATGCAAAATACTTGTTCATCATGGTGAGGAATCTGTCTCCCTGAGCTTGAAGTGAGTCTGGCCAGTTCGTACTGTCACGACTGGGTAACCACAAGCAGGAGGACACAATTGCACAACTCAGAGTCAGAATCTTGGTACAAAAATAGTCTTTACTTGGAAAAGGTTCGGTACACGGGTAATCAGTCAGGAGATCAGGCAGACAAATCCGGCAAGGAGAAGACAAAGGCGTAG
This sequence comes from Laemonema laureysi, assembly GCA_900303225.1. Lineage (NCBI taxonomy): Eukaryota > Metazoa > Chordata > Actinopteri > Gadiformes > Moridae > Laemonema > Laemonema laureysi. The sequence continues at coordinate 12,011 of OMNS01079703.1, forward strand.
TACCAATCAAAAACCAGGAATACTAAAGGTACAGGGAACAAAGATGAACTGGCACAGAGGAAGGGAAACCCACAGACTAAATACAGGAGGGAGGCAGGGATAATGATGCACAGGTGAAGACAATCAGGGCGGGGTAGGCAATCACACAGGTGGGAAACACACAAAGGCAGGAAGTAAAGTTTCTGGAATAGAACAGGAAACAAAGAATGACAAAAGACAACAAAACAAGAGCTTAATGATCTGTGTGAGACATGACAAATTAACCTTAATAATAGAAAGTACTCTACATATTTGATTGTGTAGAACAGAAACAACAGTATTATAAAACCCAGACGATGGGATGGCTACAAATTACAGACTGAAAACTATTTGCGCTAACAAAGCAAAATAATGTGTTGTTATGTTATGATGTTATACTATTGTATGACATAATTTCGGTTGGAATGCACCAGAGCCCTACTGGAATCACTGATCACCCTAAAACCTCTCTGCGACTGCGCACATCAGCACTGTACACACGCACATCAGCACTGTGCACACACACATCTACATAGTGCACCTCACACACACCTCAGCACTGCTGCTGGAAAAAACCTATCCCATACACCGCAATTCTATCCCATACAATCAAAATGAAGTTAAAAAGCTGCACACTATACCTGTATTTTTCTTTTTAATCTATATTTCACGTTGATATTTTCCACCTATTTCTTCCTCTCTGCACTCTACCTCTTCTGTTCTGACATCCCAATTTATCCCCATTGTATTTTCTAATCTCATGATCCTGTGGGGAAGACAGCGGTTCAGTTGGTTCAGGGAACATTATTCAGTGTAAACATTGCCAGTGTGCCACAATGATATCATGTGCATATTAAATGTTAATTAACAGTTCATACATATACTAATATATACACACACACACACACACACACACACACACACACACACACACACACACAGTATATAGCCTGTTGTGCATCTAATGCCAACCCTAATGCAGTTGATACATACGTGTGTGGAGCATCTATTTTCATTTGAAAAGCAGAAACATTGGCATATTATTTAGATATGTAGCAAACTATCAAGCAATGTAGTAATAAACATGCTTCTTGATATGATTTCCACCAGAGTCAACTTCTGACAGGAGTCAGTCAAGCACTAACAGCTAACATAACTCCCACCCCAAGGTACTGTTTGTGGTGCATACAAATGTTTTTTCCGGAAAAGCCGGTGCTTAAAATAAACATTCATGAAGGCAGAAAATACACTTGCGACTTGCATATGCCGTCTTTTGGAACGTGGTGACTATTTGATCTGGGAAGTGATCGAAATGGACAGCCTAAACTCCCAGCCTTCTCCCCACAACGGGGACTCCCTGCAATAATGAATGCATCCTCTCCATGGTTACCCGAGGTTGTCTTAAAGGCCAGTCAAGTATCAGGTTTTCTGTGCACTAGTCGTTATATTACCTTGTGTCCATACAGCGAACCATGCCTTACACATGGGGCCTAGTGGGGCGACATGCAGAACCAAAACCTAAAGTCTACGTTCGTTGCGTACAAGCAGTAGGCTATATAACTGTGTCGGTCTACTACTGTTGTTATAATGTCTTCCGTTCCCGTTTAAAGAGATAAATAGAGATTGAGCAAAAAAATGTTTTGCTAACACGCACACAGTATTGTTAAGTTATCAACAAGGAGACAAAACTCACCTTGCCACCACTTCATTGTCAACTTTTACGATGCAGTATGGATCACTGGTCCCGGAGCTGGGATGTCAGGAAAGACGTGTCAGCATGTGTGACCCATAATGCTATCATAAAAGTATACGCCTATTCATCAATAGATCAAATACATTCTGTTCACTGAGATTTGGGTTGATATCTTTATATCCTAGCAGCTAAATAATATAAATAAAAATATCACGTTTTATCATCCTGATAACCCCACGTCAATTCCCACTACGGTAAAATACAGCTTTTTTCAACGCCTAACTTTCTCAAAACGGTTCGTTTTAAACTACCTTATGCCATTTGGTCTGTCGGTGATAATATGTATAAATTACGAAAATCCCATTGAAATTTAACTTACACGTCTTTGGCTGGAAGGCTCCTGCCCTCGACAATTCGAAAATAAAGAGATGTATTTTTGGCCATTTTAATCAGAATAGTTAATCATCAAATGCTTCTTATGTGCCCATCCGTGCTGAAAACAGTGTTCTCCCTCCGCAACTGAGTTTTCATTTCATGGCACCTTCAGCGCGTGACGGTGCACAGCCCACCAGTCGTGCGCAATATAGGCGCCAGTGGTCCAATAGGTTGGAGTGAAGAAAAGTAAAGTTCAACTGGTTGCAGTGCACATCTTTTTCGTCGACAGTCTGTAGTGGACGAAGCAGTAGTAGTAGATCATCTGAATTTTGGATTTCACGAGTCCTCAAAGAAACAAATAAAACATAAATGGTCTATTACGTCGATTACATTTTTTAATTCATTGTAATTGTGAAATAGCTTATCCAGAGTTAACCTCGCCTACTAAATTGTTGTAGTTGCCCTCTTAGCGCTCCAAATAAATGGGGAATTTATAACGTCTGACGAAACTCTGTTTTATGACAGCAAGCTCCATCTGGCGGGTATGTTGAACTACTACAGCTCGTTGCACACATAACCTAGCAAGTGTTTCACTGGTTGCATACAAGTTGCGTCTGCAAACAGATACAACAACACAAACAACGTCGACAAAAAACACACAGACCCTTAAATAATAACTGCCTCTTTAAGATATCTACAAATAATAATAATAAAATAAAAACGAATTTAACGTGGTGATAATTAATTCCAAACAGGCACGAAGAAGACAGCTGCGTAGGGTCCTTGTGCTTCTCGGTGCTTTTGCGTCAATTGAATGCGCTTGTATCGTCTTTCAATTCTAGTAATGTAAGGAAATCGCAAGACACCCTTAAATAATCATAATAAGGTTGCTATGTTGTTTTAATCCAACGGTTATATTAATCCATGTTTTGGTTGGCCGTTGACTTGCTTAGCTGTGTCTGTTTTCAGACGGGAGAATGGGGATGGATGGAGTCTACTTCGGCCAGGGTGATTCTACCAAACAACAAGAGCGGCACTATTACCTATTATCTGAACTACAGACACTTGTCAAAGATTTACCAAGGTAACTAACAACTTGTATTTCCCTACAGAGTAGTAGAAGACATGTAGAAGAAGTTGGGGAAATAGTCATTGTTTGAATGCAAGCTACATGGATAACCATATCCCATACATCGCAATCAAAATTGACTTGTTTATGCTTGATTAAAAGTTCGTTTCAGCAACGTCTGTCCTACAACACGCTGAGTGATCTGGCCCTGGCGCTCATCGACGGGACGGTGTATGAAATAGTGCAGAGACTTCTTGACATTCAGCATCTGACGGAGAGGAATCTGTATAATCAGAGACAAAAGCTGCACTGTGAACATCAAGGTTTGACACCATTTAGACCAGGGGTGGCCAAACGTTTTTGGTTATGGGCCACATACAGAAAATTATGGAGTCACAGGCCAAAAAATATGAATTGCGGCAGTTTTCAACCCGTTACGCTGCAGGAAAATGTATTTTCTATCAAAATAACTATATGACACGACTGAACAGTTTAACTGTCGACATTACAGTACAGTACAGTACAGTACTAGTAGTGATGTGCTGACATATTACAGAAGGCATGTCTGTATCTTAAAAGTACAATACATTTTATTGCTGTTTATTATTAGAGATATGTTCTAACATATCGTAACGTATTCCATTCTATTTTTTAAAAATTCATTCCGGGCCACTTAAAAAAGGGCAATGGGCCGCAGTTGGCCCGCGGGCCGTAGTTTGGACACCCCTGATTTAGACGAAAGGGACCACTGCTATAGTGTTTATTTACGCTTGGTTTAGATAGGATTCATTGGCTATACCCTTTTGTCCCATACCTAGCACTCAAGCAAGATTTGACGAAGAAACACAAAGAAGCCATGCAAGTTTGCAAACCCCACAACCTGGCACTTCTAAAACCAAATCAACAGGCAGAGGTAGAGGTAAGGAGCTGCAAAACCACTTCACCCTCACACAGCTACATGAAAATAGGGAATGGCTGTTTTATTAGAAGGGTGTTTGGGACTGTGAGTGGTCAGAGAATAAAACGCATTTTCAAAGTTTTTTTCTTCTTCCTCTAAATCAGCTTGGCCTGTGAAGAAAAGGGGAGTGTGTGTGTGTGTGTGTGTGTGAGAGAGAGATTTGGAATAAAAGTGGTGGCTGCAGGGTGAAAGTGACATGGTGCCGGTTGAAATGCATTTTCAGGCTTTGGAGGTACGTGTGAAAGAAGAGCAGAAGATGATGGACAAGAAGATAGTTGCTGAGATGGATCAAAAAGTGATCGACCAGCAGAACACACTGGAGCAGGCTGGGGTGGCTGGATTCTTCATTACAACTAATCCCCAGGTTTCTCCTCCTCGCCTAGACTGTATGAAATAGCTTTAAATGTAAACTGCCAGCATAAGTCCAGCAGATGGCGATATTTCACCAGCTAAGCTATCTGGCTCTGATGGGTTTTATGTTCTCCTTCTGTCCTTTCAGGAACTAACAATGCAGATAAACCTTCTTGAGTTGATTCTCAAGCTTCAGCTGAAGGAGTCGCAGTTGGGAAGATTTTTCTATTGAGATGACCATCCAGTAATGCCACCACAGCCCTGCTCTCCTCCTCGGGCAACAACATGTAGCCTACATGGTGGCCGCATTTAGTCTTGAATTTAACTTCACCATGTCCCCATAGGTAAAGTTTTACTTGGCACCTGAACAAGATGGTGTAGTTCACCTGAACAATTCAAGTGAGTCATTCAGGCGGTGAGTCAGCGAGGAGTCCCAGTGCAAGTAAAATCTCTGTCGATATCTTTTCCGTTGAACTGTACACTAGGCCAATAGGTCAGCGAAAGGAAAGCCTTGCCTTGTTGATTTGTGTTTTTGTTTAAGATTGTTTGTTTTTGAATGTCTTTATTATTTAGGAATTCATTTCCAGCATTTTTCCTGGCAGTATTTGATACATAGTAATGTGAGTACACCAATTACTCAAAGGTCTTATTTCTGTAAAATAAAGGCAAGTTAACCAAATATTTTTTAAATATAATAAATGGCAATGCCAAAATGAGTGTCTAAATTGGTAGGCCCTACGTGAAATTTGTGTAAGCAGGGCGGGGTCCACAATTTACTATTAATGAGAGCGGTTTCTGTGTGCGTGCTCCCAGCATGCACTGGGAGCTCCCTTTGGAAGCAAGCGTGAGCTCCCCGCTTCACTCTCGGATGATATAATGTTACTGTGTGTTTAAGAACCTGCTCAAATCCTGACGTTTAGTCGTTGTACGGTCGCACCAGGACTAGGATGAATTCCGTTTAGCCTCCAGGTTGTAAGACAGTCAATCGAACCTGCGACACGAATGCTCCAAATGAATCAATAGAGGTAACACAAAATATATATACATTTTTTGGTTTATTTTTGTTTTATTATTTTGGACTGCTTTATTTTGTATTTATACCAGAAAAGGCCGAAAAACAACGGCAAATGTTGAACAGTGTTAAACATTGAAAGCATCTATCTCAAAGTTAACCATATGCATCACAAATATAACCTTGAATCATTAGAGTGCATCGAGTCGTCGTATGTCGGGTCAGTGCCGGGGAAGGTGGTATAAATAATTAATAAGGTAAACGGTCCATATACAATTCGTTTTCCAACGTTAATATTTCAACAATAATAACATTTGTGTTGATCATTGTGAAAACAGATTTGCACTGCATTCGTTTGCGATAGAGTTATCAACACTGGAGGATATAACGTTGCGTAATGATATCAGGATATCTTGGACTCGTAGCCTAGCGCCATGTCATTAAAGCGCCGTCATCGGATGTTGCATCTCTCAAAATAGAGGAGGATGAATGGCTTGTCGTTAGCCTCTCTTTGAAAAGGCCTTTTTCCATACCTAATGGCCGACTTGTTGATGTAGACTACAAAAGAACCAACGTATGTAATTATGACGGAACCGAAGTCCCCTACGTCGTTTTCAGACATCATTGCACCAGCTTTATTATATGCAGCACGTTGTGTATACAGCATATGAAATGGGTTGCAATATAACTTGATGTGGTGTGAAGGTTCAATCGTTTGCGTAATTATATTTGCCAATTTTAATAGCCTAATATAATTATGGAAAGCAAAGCACTGTCAAAAAAAAATATATATATATATATATAGCCCTAGGCTTTAAAAAAAAAAATAAAGACGGGCGTAAGTATTTCAGAAGGAGTATTTGTGACAACTGTCACTGTTAAATCAAGTTGTTTTGTGTTTTGCCCATTTGAGTATGATGACTTTGCAGTATGCATTTGAAATATGAACTATTTCTGGTAAGATTGATACTGAGACAAATGATCCCATTGACAATAGTTTGGCCTTTAAAAACAATGCTCCTAATACCACACCATTATTATGGTTACCACCAGTATATCCATGTTTGATATAATGATATAATATTGCTATAATGCAGAAACTCTGGTTCCATGAACTTTGAAATGAAATGCTCATCCTTATTCCAATTGTGGTCTGTCTTTCAGGATTGCGCTTCTCAGGGACATGGACGCAAGGTAATTGCGTGAACACAATCCTGCCCAGCTGCTGTACCTGTAACTCCGTAGCTATGGCAACGCATGTGACCGGATGTGCACCGGCGGTGCGCATCTGCCAGAGGCTAAACCGCCTGAAGACACTGGACGAAGACATGATGGCCACATCGTTGAAGCGCTGCTTGTCCACTCTGGACCTGACCCTGCTGGGCGTGGGTGGCATGGTGGGCTCTGGACTCTACGTCCTCACAGGCACTGTGGCCAAAGACATGGTCGGGCCTGCCGTTGTCATATCCTTCCTCTTCGCGGGGATTGCGTCTTTACTGGCCGCCTTTTGTTATGCCGAGTTTGGTGCACGCATCCCCAAAACGGGATCAGCCTACATGTTTACGTATGTTTCAGTGGGTGAGATCTGGGCCTTCCTCATTGGCTGGAACGTGATTCTGGAGAACATGATTGGTGGTGCTGCCGTGGCACGTGCATGGAGCGGCTACCTTGACTCAATTTTTAACCACGCCATACAGAACTTCACAGAGACACACATCATGCAGTGGGATGTTCCCTTCCTTGCACATTATCCAGACCTTCTGGCAGCAGGGATCCTGGTGGTGGCCTCTTTCTTCATATCCTTTGGGGTACAGGTGTCCTCTTACCTCAACCACATCTTCTCCACCATTAGCATGGGGGTCATAGCTTTTATCCTGGTGTTTGGCTTCATGCTGGCCGAACCAGCCAACTGGAGCCTGAAAGAAGGAGGCTTTGCCCCCTTTGGGCTGTCTGGAATATTATCAGGCTCAGCCACATGTTTCTATGCCTTTGTGGGTTTTGATGTCATCGCTTCCTCCAGCGAGGAGGCAAAGAATCCGCAGAAAGCGGTCCCTGTTGCCACTGCCATATCCCTCGCCATGGCTACCACAGCCTACATCCTGGTCTCCACGGTGCTCACACTAATGGTACCCTGGCATTCACTGGACCCCAATTCAGCTCTTGCGGATGCTTTCTTTCGCCGTGGTTATAGTTGGGCTGGAGTGATCGTGGCAGTTGGTTCCATCTGTGGTAAGTGTCACTTTATTTTACTAATAAAGCTTAACTACAAGGTCATTTTTAAGTATGTATATTCTATGGTAGTAGAGTACTCTGATAGAGTACTCTGATCCACAATATTGACACTGTCTTCCTGGTTTTCAGCCATGAACACGGTGCTGCTCTGCAACCTCTTCTCCCTCCCTCGGATTGTTTATGCCATGTCGGAAGATGGGCTGTTCTTCTCCTTTTTCGCTCGGGTCAATCCCATCACCAAGGTCCCTGTCAATGCCATCCTGGTGTTTGGAATCCTGATGGCCACCATGGCACTGATCTTTGACCTGGAGGCCCTGGTCCAGTTCCTGTCCATTGGCACCCTCCTTGCCTACACGTTTGTAGCGGCCAGTGTAATCGTGCTCCGTTTCCAGCCGGGGAAGACCAGCACCAAGGGTACTTCCTCCACCTCTCCCAACCCTGCCGCTGGACCGTCCCCCGTCGCCCCGGAATCCCAGACCATAACTGATGGCGTTGGGGAGATGAAGGAATACGAGTCTTTCTCCGATAAGCTCCAGTTGGTGGAGAGGTCAGAGACACAGGAGCGGCGTGGCGTGGGACAGCTGAGGGCTCGCTGGGAGCCCTACCTGGGACACCTCTTTGGGGACTTTGAGCCAGGGGAGGTGGTGGCCTTCTCTGTGCTGGCCCTGATGGTGAGCGCCGTGTCCCTCTGCGCCGTGGTGGAGTTTGGAAACAACCAGCTGCAGTTGCCACTTTGGAGCTTCGTTACGCTGCTGGGGGTCTTCATTGTGGCCTTCCTGGGCAGCATTCTGTTGATATGGGCACATGAGCCACAGAGAAACAGCAAAACCTTCCAGGTTAGGTCTTGTTTAACGTCAATGAGGCAGCTGGTGTGGCTTGTGAACAATGTTCCTTGAGGTTTCATTTTATACTCAATAAAAACATAAATGAACAAATTATTATTATTATTATTATTATTATTATGATTCAGAACAAATACTGATGGGTTAGTCTGCCATTGCAATTACAAACATTAACTGGATCATCCTGCTAAGTGAATCCATTCTGCTCAGCCCTATCAGACATTGGTAATGACCGGCAGTTTATATTAGTCAGTGAATAAAATGATTATACTTAAAGCATGGATTGATTTTTTTTTTTTCTAGGTGCCCCTGGTTCCACTGGTCCCTGGTGCAAGCATCCTCATGAATGTTTTCCTGATGCTGAAACTCAGCCCTCTCACCTGGGTTCGCTTTGCCATATGGATCGCTATAGGTAAAGCCGCTCTTCTGAAAACACAAAGCAACACTGCCTTAGTTTATTATTTTGATTTTGCAGTATAACTCTACACAATGGTATATATGACATGATCACTAGTACTTGAATCTGGAGTTGCATTTCCCCATTCTTAGCCACCCCACGATCAGCTTGTTGGCTGAGGTTTCCTTTGTTAAGCAGAAACGTCTTCTGTGTTACACCCACATTGTAACACAGAAGCACATCAGGTTAACGTTTTTGTGAACTTAAGGTCTCCCTCAGTATTCTTGGATTTTATTTTTGGAGCAGGAAAGTAATTATTTAATTTGATTGAAGGTTTAAGCAACAACAACAGCAGATTGCTTTAATTATACCCCCCTTATGTCCTAACACATCACAGTCTACAGCATATATGCCACATGAATAAACAATTTGACCTATTATAGCAAGCCTTGCTGTGCCTTATGGAGATGAAAGGAATTACTCTCAAAGACACTTGCTAAAATATGTTAATGGTGTTAATAAAGAGGATAACTGGGAAAACACAATTAAGTCGTATTAGCCTAGCTCTTCTCTGCACCAGTAAACCTTTTAAACATGCCTGTCTGACCACAGCAAGTTAGAAACTTGGCGAGGGTTCGCATTTGGATTAGCTTTCCCTGAGAAATCATGTCCTTTGAGGAAGCAACATCTCAGATAAACGGCTTTAGTATTAGGATGGCTTTAACACGTTGACAGTCTAACGCCACTGTTAGACCAGCTGTCAAGGCAATTACCAATCACAAGGGTCCTCAAAAGCCTTCGCATTTTGCTCGGCTCGCTGATCGAGGCCTACATGAGACACATGTATGCTCAGAGTTCCCCTCCTTTCCTTTTCTAGGTCTGTGTGTGTATTTCGGCTACGGCATCTGGCACAGCAAAGAGGGTTTGCGGGAGCTCCAGCCCAAAGACATGGCCGCCAGGTATGTGGTTCTGCCCAGCGGGAGCCTTGTGGAGACGGTGCAGTCTGTCCAACCGGACGGACAGGTGGACGCCTCGGCCCACCATGCCAACACTTCGACTACCCCTACCACCACAACTGCCGAGCAACCAGGAAGGACGTGATCTGTGGACCATCGACCATCAGTGGGCCAATGTTATCCTTCTCCCCCCGTTCTCTGTACTGTTGCTTTACCTCTCCCTCTATGAACCCACTCCTGTTTTCTATTGTGTGCCTGTCCCTGGAACTCTGTACTGCCACTATTCTCTGCTCTGCATATATAAGTACCACACACCAAGGGGGTGCACACTGCTGTGTCCCCATGAAGCACATTTAATATATTATTATTAATATATAATTATACATTTAATGTGTTATATTGGAACATAGAGAGCTTTGATAACGGTATTCTATCACTCTGCTTCTCTTCTGGCGTGGAAAATCCAGCGTGGAAACCAGCCCATTCTTTCTATGTTTTCTCGTGTCCCTGCCTGTAATGTTTCAGCATTGTTTTGACAAAATCAAAGCGTGTTTGCAAGTAATATGGTGCTTTCTAACAAACTGCACTCTGTGCAGTCAAGTATACTCAGTGGATGCTGATCTTAAAATGACCAAAAGGACGCTATGCTGGACAGGAGATTAAATATTTCACTTTTTGGTATTTTTTATTTAATTATTATTATTTTATCATAATTTAATTTCTAGCATGTTGTGCTTAAATTATAGATCTTTATTTTCCCTGTTTCAATGTTTTACGCTCCCTTTTATTCTCTTGATAATTAATTGTGTTTCTTTCTCTTGGTTCAAACGTGTTCCTTCCTCGTGTTTCTTCCCCAAAACTTTATTTAATCAAATATGCTAAACATTATACTATTTTTATACTACATATTTTTTTCTATTATAATTTCACAGACGCTTTAACAAGGCCATCTTATAGCACACACTCGCGTATCATCACTTGTTCTGTGTTAATTAGACAAGTGATCAGGCCATTTAATCCCTGTTTTAATCCCTTAACTCTCATCCAATGACCCCTTTGAGAACTATATAGTACTATATAGTACTACTAAGACTTTGTTCTTCTACTGAGTTTTCCCACACATCATTAAAATGGCAGCCAACCCTTCTTGTCTCTATGTGGGCACAAAGCTATTATTTTGTTGTGTCAGTTGTGGTTCCTCTCTCATCCCCCTTTGCAGCGTTTGTAATCATGCAGATTTGCTGCAGTCCTGTCGTCTGCTCAGCAGTTTGACCCAGATTATGGACATGCACACATGTGAGATTACACTCAATGACAACACGCAGTATGATAAAGAACAAGTTTCAGCTTGTTTGTGTTTTTTGTTTGTTTGTTTTTTGATTCATTTCCAACTGTTTCTGTCTAGCTGTGTTTTTCATCCATGGCTAGGCCCTCTACAACCCAGATGGACCCACTTGATTGCACCACTCTTTCTAGATTATCCATATATATCTGATGGATATTTTATTGTGACAAAAACCAATGGCCTTAACAATGTTTAGGTGGGAGTGACTTCAAAAGCGTGTGACATTACGGTTGTATTTGTTCTGCATTTACTAGCACAGTTCAACATGATATTATTCCAGTCTTTTAAATTACAAACCAAAATTAAATGAGTGTCTAGCAACTGTACCACACCATAGATGGCTCAACATAAAACAATGTGTTTGGACTTTGGTCTAAATAGTAAAACAAAGTCAGTTTCAAAGGACCACATTTGAACAATATGAACAATATTGCACAATGTAAGTTTGAGTGTCAGCTGTGCATTGGCACTGCTGTGCTTTTGATCAGTATGCATTTTCTCACCTCTTTAAAATTGTGTTTCTTTGTTGTGCCAGCAAGTTAGCACAGTTCTTCAAAAATGTTCTTGTACTATTACTACTACTCTCTGTAATCGCACATATTGAAATCTCAACTTTCTGTTGTTGTATGAAGTTCAAACTGTATTGCTAAATAAATGTTTTAAAGCATCATTCAAAATCACGGGGCTGTCTGACGGCAAACCTCACAGCATGGTTGTTTGTATAGGCTGTATATATATATATATATATATATATATACAGATCTATATATATATATATACACACACACATATATGCTCAATGTCTATACTATACTATATATGTGTAATCTCCATATGTCAGCCGAGTGAGCTAATTAAGTTTTCCAACACACAAAATTAGATTAATGTTAGTTTTATAATTATTAATGACACATGCCAAGGAATCCTAAGACTAATTACATGCTTGATGATGCAGCTAAACTGTTTTAAGGATTAACCTCTTGAGAAATGTGTTAAACTCAATATTGGGTTCAGTCAATCATGTCTGTATATGTCTGTTTGTAAAAACCTTAAGTTTAAGCTTAAGCAAAACAAATTAGACATAGAGTAATTCGAGATTTGTTTTGCACTGAACAGTTGCTGTAGTAAATTTGATTCCAAGCCTGTCATATGAATCAGGTTACACAGTTGAGCTCATCAGTGTCTCACATTTCAATGGGTGAATATTATTCATGATGTTATGTGTAAGTGAAGTTCAAAATATAATACACAGGAACGTGTGTGTGTGTGTGTGTGTGTGCTCTCAAAACATTGTTGACAGATGGCTAAACAAAAGGTTAAACAAAAGGACTGCGTGAATGTCAACATGATGTGCGCTTAGGTTGCCATAGGAACATAATTTCACAGTAGCCTTAAAATCAATCTGCCTGTCTGCCTGAGTGGCATTGTTTGTGTGACATCCAAGGCTGTTGGAGCCACCCACCCATATGGAGCTGGTTGACTCATCTGCCACACGAACTGCTAATCACATAAGTTATAATGTCATTACATTCACAGCTTGGTAACATTTAATTTACTGAAGCCAGTAATTTTTACTGCTCAACTACACACTTCACAATATTTTCACTGTGGCTTCATCAGACAGTCATCCAAATGCAACGTCATAACATTTCCATATGGCATGACATCTTATGAGATCCAATGAGATGGTGTGTTCTGTATTGTTATGTGTCATATCATTTTTATGGCCAATTAAGATATACACAAAATAAAATGAGACACTGATAAAAAATACTATTGATGCAACTGATAATACAATTGATACATAAAAACACAATTGACATGAAAATGGTAATGTGCTGTTAATGTAGCAGTTGGGGATGTAACATTAAATCTTTCCAGTAACATTTACATACAGATGGGCATCACCTATTCCTGCGGTTTGCCGCAGCGCGGCGTGCCAGGGAGGCGTGGCGTGTTTGACCATACGTTTTGGATTTCACTGAATCTCCTCCTCTTCCTGTGGTGTTCTGGAGGGTGTGCCCATGCAGCAGCAGCAGGGGGGAGGAGGGGGAGACACTCGTGGGAGTGGGAGGAGAGGAGGAGGCGGTGGCAGCACTGTTCCACCACCCAATAGACTCTGGGCCACTTCGTCCACCTGCCCCCCTTCTCGTGTCATGTTTCAGCCGTGCTGCTCCGCTGCTGTCGCCCTGCCTTTGGTACCAAAGGAGAGGTCAGCACACGGTGACACAACACACAACACATGATCATCAAAGAGTCTGTATGTAAACAGTTGAGGACTTACGGCGAACTGAAACGCTGTGTTTGTTTGGCTCCGAATTGATGGTCCCCTGAAGGTGTGGGTTGTGGTAATTGGTTCTTAAGTTCTTCAGGTGAGGAGTCCTGCCAATAATTACAGTTTAGTAATATTATATCTTAGGTAATATTAGGCAATAGTATCACATTCTGTCATCCACAGGTCATTCGTGGGTCCACACATTGGTAAACAACATATTATGACATGCCATTATCATGGTAAATACCGTACCATAGTAGAAATATATCTTTCCTTCAGTTTCACAAGGCTGTTGTGCAGAGTTATATTTTCTTTTTCCAGGACCTGGATTCGAATATGGTTGGCCTGCAATTGCTGCTCCATATCGAAAAGCACATTCCCTGTGCCTTGCAGAGAAAAAAATAAAATAAAAAAAGCAAATGGAAAATGTATTTTATAGTTCATAAAAATAAGGCTATAAAGTAATTTATATTTAGTAGAAATGAATGGATAAATAGGAAGAATACAATGTCAAATAATTTAGGATATAAAATGTTACTTGTTTGATGGGTTTAGAAGGCCTTTAGAAACAATTTAAAAGAAGAAGCTGTCTTTGCTGCATATTTATCTCATTATTTTGTGAAATAATTCTTCTGGAAAATACCAAGGAGGTAGCAATAAACTCTTGAAGCAGTTGCATTATGCATGAACAGTTGGGTCCTGCATTACAGCTTAGCTGCACTTGTATAATATACATAAGATACTACCTATGAGGCAGTGATACTTTAACCTATGGAGAAAAAGCAAATAGAGAGATCGAAAATAAACATAAATTAAACAGGACTCTACTCTGAGGCTGTGACTGGTTCACAGAGGAGAGTTCTGGAAAGGCAACCAGCAGTCTCTCCCTGTGGCTGAGGTCCTGCACCTCTCCGGTCAGACGGCCCACACTGCTCTTCAGCTCATCCATGTGAGCCTCCAGCCGGTCTTTTTCCCTCTGGAACTCAGCGCATAAGACCTGGGGAAGAAGAGGGAGATCTAACCATGTATTACACCGTTCTGTGAGTTGTTCAGCAGCATCCACAGTAGACAGACCATGGTTAAGGGTTCCCCTCGGGCAGCAGATACAGGTACACCCACTCAGGACCAAGCGTACCATCAAGCTATGTTCCTACCCTATCCAACACTCCTTATGTAGCCTGGCACTGTCAACTGTTTTTAAGATGCAGTGCATCTTTTTTGCCTAAGGGTTGCCCCTTACAAAGATGGCGAGTATCTGGTTAAAAACAGTTCAAAATTGTAATTATATTGTATGTTGTGTTTATTGTCTGCCTGTCTTGTGTATGTACTGACATTGTACATTCTACACACAAACACAGTTATTTGAATTATAGTACCTGCTGGGCTGCGGATTGATCCAGCAGTTGCTTCTTCTCCTCTGTCACACGCTTCAGTTGATGCTGAAGCTCGCTCTGCCGCTCCTCGCTCTCCCCCAGCTGGTTCTGCAGCTCCTCCCGCTGCTGGCCCAAAGCATCCATCCTCTCCACCAAGGACTGCTGTTTGGACGGTGCGTTGGGTATCATTATGAAACCTCCACGGAATGTCTCATGACAATCCAGTCACCATGGAGCAGTTTTCTAGGTTTGACCGTATTCTCAATTGTCTGACAATCATACACTTGATTGATATTTCTAAATACTGACAGAATACACTTAATCACTTCAATGTAATCATGATGGTTTTTAAGATGATCTGAAGGCTGGTGGAGACACAGACCTCTTGTTGACGGCAAGCGCTCTGGTACTCTTTGTTGAGGCGGAGTTGTGTGTCAGCCATCTGACCTTCCAGTAGCTGGGTCCTTTCCTGCAGCTTCAGGTGGACCTCTTCTGCTGTCTGTAAGGCCTTCACCATCTCCACTAAACCATCTTTCTCACACTCTACCAGGAAATATGATTGTCCACAATGCAGTGTTTCTTTCATGAACACAGTATAAAACATAACATAACAGCATTAAACTGACATAAAATAACATCATAAGACAAATAATATGGTCCTTGAAGACCTTACCCAGCGCATTTAACTTTTCAAGTTGTGCAGCTAATTCTTCTGTCAATCTGGAGTTGTGGTCTTCTAAGGTGGAATTACCTGTAACAAACCATCCATTACACATGAAACTTAAAACCAACCAACAAGCATAGGTTCTCTCTATAAAAAAAGGTGATGTCCCTGTACTTCTCTGCAGCTGTTGTTGTTCCTCTTGTAGCCTCCTCGCTGTCTCTTTCACAGACCTTTGCGCCTCCCGCAGTGAAAGCTCCATCTGGCATTTGCTGGCTCGGTGCTTTTCCATTTCCTTCTTTGCATCCTCCTGTGCTCTCTTCGCCAGTGACCTGGCTTTTTCCCGCTCTTTCTCTGCCACAGCGAGCCTATCGATGAGAGGCTGCACTGTCCCCCGCACCTCTCTCAGGTGTTTCCCCAGCCGGCCCATGTCCCTCCGCTGCTCTCTGGCCCACTGGGTGAGGTCACCTGCTGTCAGGTGGCCCAGCTCTATGGTGTCCTCCACAGCGACCAAGAGGGGCTGCAGGGACGAAGGCAGGCCCTCGCTTTGACACAACTCCACCAAACAGTCCCCGGTCTGCTTCAAAACAGACTGCACCTGATCACAGGCATCACAGGGGATGAGAGATGACTCGATTGTCTGGCAACTCACGTTGCGGGTGTGGGTGGTAAGAACAGTAGGGGAGGGAGGGAAATGAGGAGTGGTGGGCTGGGGGGTAGCGATGACTCCATCAAAGGAGTGAAAGGAACTTGAAGAAGACAATACAGACGCACGTGAAGAATTACTCTGAGATTTTATCAGGGAATAATCAGATGGTGTGTGTGGTTTTTCTTCACAGTGGTTTGGATTTGTTTTAGTTGCTCCTTGGCTTTCTTTACGTGTGTCCTGTTAAAGGAAAGGGCATACAATTCAAGAATCAAATGCATATGTTTTGTTTATGAATAAGGTAGGATAATAAATGTTGTACCTTTAGGTTAGCAAGTTGAATTAAATTACTCCAATATAGTCTGACGACAAGGCCAACAGACACACATCCTTTCCTCTGACTGTGCTCTCTGCTTTGTCCGCTCCTCAACTGCACTGTATACAGATTGAAACTTTGCAGCAGAAGCAGTAGTCTTGTTGAAGAGGGAGATAAAAAATATATAATTATGGCCTTGCACGTTTATTTAATAATGTGATGATATGTTAAGACATTTACCTGTCAATAACTAGCTCCAGCAATACAATGTGGGAATGCTGGTTGAATTCATCATCCCCTTCAATGTGGTCATACTGTTCCAGCAGTGACACCAGATCGAGATTGCATGACAGCTTGTCAGGGAACTTCCAGGAGGGATAGCGTACAGGTCCCGTTCTAGCGAAGATCTCAAGAATAGCGCCCTGGAGATCAATTAGGTCTTTTCTGAGACTTTCAACACAATCTCGTCGCCCTAAAAACTGACTCATTTTTTAGGTCTGATTATCCTCCTAAACCATCCGAAGGGTAGGCCTATTAAAGTAAGGTTTCCTAGACTTGTTGACACTGCATCGCCATAGCAACTTCAAAACATCAAGTCCCATGATGCTTAGGTTTGTGTTCCCGGAAGTAGTTTCCCTTCATTGAGAGCGGCTTAACGAACACACGACGCAGTAAGTTCTGTGGTTCAACAAATGTGTATATTACTTTCTTATGATTGTTCTTTATCCACCTACTGTTCATTTTTGCATCGCGTCTAATAACTGCGGCTACTGATTTTTTGTAGGTTATTTTCTACCTCACACAAAGAGACCGCCATGCCGCCTGGGCCTGTTCAAATTGTTCAGCCTGAACCCAATATCAAGGTAACGCTAGCAAGTGGGCTAACGTTAGTGAGCCATTCATCTAAATAAACATTGTAAAATATATACTTTGGTTTGAATTTCATCCCCTGCTTTGAGTAGTTTCCATCCTAGTGATGCACCGATGTCTGTGGTAGTCGTGTATAGGTTAACGAGTTTGACGATATTGTACCTTATAATATTGCCTTAGATTTGTCACCAAATATGTTTGCACTGTTAGATAACTAGTTCAACATACAATTGGTTTGTACAACAGTCATGATGTTAACATGTTTTGATTTGTATTTGTCTGCTTCCTTAGGTAATGTGGTGTATTGTATTACGTACATTTGCGTTGTGCGTTGTTTGTCTGATAGAAGCCCGTTTATAAAACTTTCTTGGTGAAGACAAATAGTTGGACGTTTTCGTGTTAGGGTTAGGGTTGTGTATCTCACAAGTTCTCTTATTTTCTCTTATCAGAACGATGAACCAGTAGAGGAAACTCCAGCTACTAAACCTATAGTTGGTATCATATACCCGCCCCCAGAGGTCCGAAACATTGTTGACAAGACAGCCAGCTTTGTTGCCAGGTTGGACACTTTCGTATATGTGCCGTAGTCTATTTTAAATGTTTAATTTGGTAGTACACTAACTACTCTTGCCATTTCACAGAAACGGACCTGAGTTTGAAGCAAGAATTCGCCAGAATGAGATCAACAATCCCAAGTTTAATTTCCTTAACCCCAATGACCCCTACCATGCCTACTATCGCCACAAAGTCACTGAGTTCAAAGAGGGCAAAGGCCAGGAGCCATCTGCAGCAGTGCCTAAGGTCATGCAACAGCAGGCCCTGCAACAGTCACAGCAGCTTCCTCAAAAGGTACAAACACAGACATGCATCGATATTAGTTATTTTACTATCCCAAAAAGGAATGTTTACTATGTGATCATAGCGCAGGGCCAAAAGGTAGACTGTGCCGACGGTAGGGCTGTATCTATTCCAAAAATCAGAAAATGGTAGCATTCAATATAGGGCGTCGTTCATTGTCTTTGTATGGCATTGTATCGTCATGAATTGATGTCGACTTTTCCTGATACACAGTTTTATAGTATTAATTACAACTTGAAGATATGCCCTTACAATGACCAAATATGAGGTTTGAAACATCAGAGAAAGGAAAAGTATTTTTAGTCCGATACCATACTTTAAATTCCCATATACTGACCCTCAGACTGTTTAGACTGGTATTTTGAATTCATAAGCATATTGTGATATATATCGATCATTTCCCATAATTATCATGATAATATATTTTTCCATATTGGTTAGTTAGTTCAATATGCATTCTTGAAATGTAACTGAAAAAAACTGTGGTGCAGTCCCAGGTGATCCACGAGGCCGTGATTCCCAAAGAGCCACCTCTTGAGTTTGAGTTTATCGCTGATCCTCCATCCATCTCTGCCTTCGACCTCGATGTTGTCAAGCTCACCGCCCAGTTTGTTGCTCGCAACGGCCGTCAGTTTCTCACTCAGCTCATGCAGAAAGAGCAAAGGAACTACCAGTTCGACTTCCTGCGGCCCCAGCACAGCCTGTTCAACTACTTCACTAAGCTGGTGGAGCAGTACACGAAGGTAACCAAAAATAAGTTTTGTCAAGTCATTCTCCTGGCGAATGTGTTGGATTAACCTTGTGTCTACATCTCACTGTGCTGTAGATTCTCATCCCGCCCAAAGGCCTCTTGCAGAAGATGAAACGGGAAGCCGAGAATCCAAGAGAAGTGATGGACCAGGTAAGCATGCTTTCGAAGATTCGAAGATTTCGAAGAGAGAGAGAGAGCTCAACTCACACACTCAGACTGTTTGTGATAAGCACATGCACCTGCCGCTGGTCTCTGGTCACCCAAATTAGGTTTGTTTTTAGTGTGGTTGGCATCTAATGTGCATAGTCAAAGTGATAACTTACTTTACAGTCAATCTATAGATACACACATATTTAAATAATTTTTAAAAAAGTCCATCTGTAACTGGATGTTTATCAAGGTGGGATATATAGAATTATGAGTGACCTCACACGTAATTGTCCAATGGCACTAATCAATCAATTAGGGATGAAATTTGTCTGTAGAGCACAGCGCTGCTTACTCTGAGCTTTTAACGTTCTCTTTAGATCTTCCCTTTAATTTGAGCAAAACAAAAGCTTAAAAGGTTGGTTCATTGTATTTCGGCTCTTGCTACTCACTGCTGACAGCGAGTTTATTTCTCAGTTTATAATTGTTGCGTCAGTCATCTGAAGTATTGATAACGCACTTAGTATTTTACAAATTTGAGTTTTTTTATTTGGTGAACATGGGCGCTGATAGGAAAATTAACTAAATGGGTTTTTATTTCTATAAAAACAGTAAATTTGAGTTTTTTTATTTGATGAACGTGGGCGCTGATAGGAAAATGGGTTTTTATTTCTATAAAAACAGTGTTACCGGTGTGACCACCATGTCACACCGGTAACACCGACTACCGTGGCAAGCCTAATGTCAGTAAAACCTGTATGGTTGTTTAATTTTGCTGAGAATGATTTTTAATGAAAGCACATCGTAGTAATCTACATGCTGTGTTTTCACGTGACTGAGTTGTTGTGCAGCTACATGACAACGAAAACACATGTCACAGCATATAGTTTGTAGCGCACTTTGACCATAATGACGCACTAATAGTCAAATAGTAATACAAAAGCAATCTGTCACCATGGTCAGCTCCTACAGGGTGGTTCATTCAGTGGCAGAATATACTGCCTGGAACATATGGAATGCAGAGTAAAACCACGATGACACTCGCTTGCCCAGCGGTTAGACCCAGTAGATGTCAACCAAACTGCCCATGACCATATTGCTGCCATGCTCAGTCATTCCTGGAAAAATCTGATGAGCAAATAGACGTTTGAACAGATGACTAATAACTACGTCAACTTTGAGTGTATGAACATATTTTCATTTAACTCTGCCTATTGCCAGGTGAGGTACCGTGTGGAGTGGGCCAAGTTCCAGGAGCGAGAAAGGAAGAAGGAAGAGGAAGAGAGGGAGAAAGAGCGAGTGGCCTATGCCCAAATTGACTGGCACGATTTTGTTGTGGTGGAGACCGTGGATTTCCAGCCCAACGAGCAGGGTAGGTGAAAGCAAATACTGTTAAATAGGTGTTTTTGGGCTAGTAACTGTCATCATAGTAGCTCTGTCCCACAGCCTCGGCTGCAGCCGTCGTAGTGCGGGTCCTTGGTAGCACTGACATATAAAGGCGCCTCGGTTACGTAGAAATGAGTCTACCAAGGCTGTAGCCTACTGTATGGTCATGGTGAACTTTCCGGTTCTGTTTTTACATTTTACACGTATTTCGTATTTCGTATTTCACACATTGTAGTCATGTTTCACCCGATCAAAACATAACTTTTTTATTGTATTTTCAGGTCACTTCCCTCCACCCACCACACCCGAAGAGCTTGGTGCTCGCATCCTGATCCAGGAGCGCTATGATAAGTTTGGTGAGAGTGAGGAGGTGGAGATGGAGGTGGAGAGCGAGGATGACGAGGATGAGCGTGAGGATCGCAATGATGGCCAGCCTTCGCAGCCAGACCAGGATACCCAAGTGCAGGACATGGATGAGGTTGGTAGAAGGCACCCTTTACGAATACAGCAAACCAACAACAAAATTAAAACTTGAAAAGCCAGAGTATAACACCTTCCTTGATTTTTCCAGGGATCCGATGAGGAAGAGGATGGAATGAAGGCTCCTCTGCCACCAGACAACCCAATGCCTCCTCCACTGCCTCCTACGCCAGATCAAGTCATCATTCGTAAAGACTACGACCCCAAAGGTATCGCAGACCAACCGTAAGGCAGAGAATACAAAAATGACCATCACAGAACTTGGATCATATACATGTTTGTATTACTTTCCACCCTTTCAGCCTCCAAGCCTCCGCCTGTGGCCGTCATCCCGGATGAGTACCTGATCTCACCCATCACTGGTGAGAAGATCCAGGCCAGTAAGATGCAGGAGCACATGCGTATCGGCCTACTGGACCCCCGCTGGCTGGAGCAGAGGGACCGCAGCATCCGCGAGAGGCAGATCGAGGACGAAGTGTATGCCCCAGGACAGGACATCCAGAGCAGCCTGAAACAGCTGGCTGAGAGGCGTACTGATATCTTTGGTGTGGAAGAAACAGCCATCGGTAAGAAGATCGGAGAGGAAGAAATCCAGAAGCCAGAAGAAAAGGTGAGCGAAGTCATTGTAATTGATGCACAATTTTCTCAAAAGATGGTAACTGCTAATGTTCTTCTGTTTTTTTAATTAGTGACTATGTACCAAGTGTTTCCGTCTCATCTCCTCCACAGGTTACTTGGGACGGTCACTCTGGAAGCATGGCCCGTACACAGCAGGCGGCCCAGGCTAACATCACCCTGCAGGAGCAGATTGAGGCCATCCACAAGGCCAAGGGCCTGGTCGGAGAGGATGATGCCAAAGAGAAGATTGGCCCAAGCAAGCCCAACGATATCCGTCACCAGCCTCCTATCTCCTCACCCATCCTCCCCAGGCCCAACCCTCCAATCACGGTGCCTCGGCCACCAGCTTCCGTAAGTTCACACATTCTGGACAAACCCTTGTTGGGTAAAAAACAAATTTAGTCACCGTGCGTGAATTGCCAGCATTTACCAAAAATTATGGCCCTCCAGCATGGTTCCTATAGCGTTTTTTTTTTGTTTTTTTTATCACGTCAGTCCACAGCAACATTATGTAGATTATAAATGCCATGGACTGTCCATGCACTCCACAAGCGGAGCATTGCCGCGACTATAAATTCTGCTTTACTTTGGATGAGATTCTAAACTTCAACGTTGAATGTTCATGAACAGATGCTGCCTCCGGTGCGTACCACTCTCCTCTCTGCTGTACCGGTGATCCCGCGGCCACCCATGGCTCCTGTGGTGCGCCTGGCCTCCGGGCAAGTTCTCACCCCCATGCCGCCCATGCTTCACACTCCCCGCATCAATGTGGTGCCCATGCCTCCTTCCGCACCCCACATCATGGCTCCCAGGCCACCTCCTATGGTGGTCCCTGCTGGTAAGAAAGACATAATTTATCATAATGTAGTTCAAAGAATATTGAAAATGAAATTGACCATCAGGTGCTTCAACCACCCTTCACATGATTAATTATTCTGTGCCTGGGTAAACGGCCAACCTTCCTCTGTGATAGCCAAGTAATCGAGGGGCGGCAGAAAACATTTTCCCCTGATTACTGATGCTCTCATTGCTTCTCCTCTCCCAGCATTCGTCC